>BMAW01013454.1:0-58434 GCA_019974015.1 Nephila pilipes
AAACAATGGATTGAAAAATGTTACCCGGACTCTTGTCCATCAAAAGCAACGATTTGTCGGTGGTTTGCCGATTTTAAACGTGATCGTACCGACACAAATGACGCGGAACGCTCGGGTAGACCTGTGGAAGCCGTTACACCGGAAAATGTGAGTGAAGTGACAAAAATTATAATGAAAGATCGTAAAGTGAAGCTCCGTGAGATTGCTGAGATGACACAGATATCATATGGAAGTGTATTTACTATCCTTCATGAAAAATTGAGCATGAAAAAGGTTTTTTCCAAGTGGGTGCCGCGATTGCTTTCGATGGAACAAAAACAGCAACTTGATGATTCAGAAAGCTGTTTATCGCTATTTACTCGCAACAAAAAAGATTTCTTGCGTCGTTACGTGACCATGGACGAAACATGGATACATCACTACACTCCAGAGTCGAAGCGGCAGTCATCTGAGTGGCGCACAGCTGGCGAAAGCCGTCCGAAAACGCAGCAGTCAGCTGGCAAAGTCATGGCGTCAGTTTTTTGGGATACGCATGGCGTGATTTTCATTGACTACCTCGAAAAAGGTAAATGGATCAACAGTGATTATTATATTGACTTGCTGGTGCGTTTGAAGGAGGAAATCGCAAAAAAATGACCGCACATGCAGAGAAAAAAAATCCTTTTTCACCAAGACAATGCACCCTGCCACAAGTCGATGAAAACAATGGCAAAATTGAATGAATTGGGCTTTGATCTGCTTCCCCACCCCCCATACTCGCCAGATTTAGCCCCCAGTGACTACTGGCTCTTTGCTGATCTTAAAAAAATGCTCCAGGGAAAAAGATTTGGCTCAAATGAGGTCATCGCTGAAACTGAAGCTTATTTTGAAGCGAAAGATAATTTTTTTTATAAACATGGTATTGAAAAATTGGAAAAGCAGAACGATTGTATCACCCTAAAAGGTGATTATGTTGATGAATAAAAAAAAATTTTGCAAAAAAATGTTGTTTTCAATGTTAGTCTCGGGACTTATTGATCCATGTGTTATAATGCATTTTTCATGACTAACATAAAATGTAATTATGATTAATTATTCATGACTTTCATATTATGTGAAATATCAAGTAATAAAAAAAATTTAGTTACTATGTGAGTAAATGTTTAACAACATTCCTCTCTTAAAAAATGCTGTTTTTCTCATTATATACTATTTCATCTAGGTATCAGATATTTTTTTCCCCTGAAAGTTTTCAAATATAGTGCTTTTTATATAATGGTCATTTTTAATCATTCTCCCATACCTAATCTTTACTTTGACAGAAAAATACAAATTTCATTTAATCTAGCTTCTTTCAGAATTTTATTTTTATATCATATGTTTAAATGATTTAAAAAACAACTGCAATCAAAGAAATTGAAATTTAAAGAAAGGCAAAATAAGTATATTTTAGAAAATAACTGGATATGTTTTTTTTTTTCATTGGTATATGTTTCTAAATGACATTTTATACAAAGAGCAATTCCCAGAGAAGCTGCCCTTACCCCAACTACAGTCACTCCCCTTCCCTTCACAGCAATTTTGAAATCAGTTAAATAAATATATGTTTAATCATGTTCAAACAGTAAGTAGTTAAGAATACAATCATAGCAATCATGAAGAAGCCATCAAGAGAATAATGATCTGAAGTGAAGAAAATGCGAAAAGAGGAAACGTATCAGCTATTCTTGCATTTCAAAGTGCTATGAAATTTTGTACTCAGATGTGATGCAATAAACAATTACAAGTTATTTAAAATGTGATTTTCTATTTAATGATTTTACCCCTTTTTACTGATTCAAGTAATTCTTCAGATTGGAGAAGAATTGGTTAGTAAAGGTATTGCTAATTGCATTCAATTATCAAATAGAATTTTTAAGGCAGGACAAAGTTTCTCTTAACCAAAAAACAGTAAAAGACATTTCATAGAATATCTCAGAGTTAAAAAAAGAACAAAGGTAAAACTGCCTGGTGAAAGCTTACGGGGGATATGGAAGACACACTACTCCTCAAGAACAAAAATATACATCCCCAGTAACAAATAGCAATACAAACACAAGGGTTTGGGGGGAAGGACAACGTAATTTGGAACCTAGGCCAAGTGACAAAGATGACACCTGTGTTGGCACCTCCCTCTCCAAACTTCCACGCCAATGTGAGGACTTGGAACCTCAACAGATTTAGCATGCATGAGCCCCACTAAACAGTGGATCTATAATAACATTGGGGCTCAAACCCACAGCTTGACAGAAACATCAACTACGAGTTCACAAATATGACCACAGTAATGAAAGGGAACACAAATGACTAGACAGTTGCAGATCTCAATAACACTACATAAACTTGGGTATCTCTATCAGAACTATTCTTCTCTGGCAAAGTAACACTAGTTTATATGCACAGAAATCTGTTACAAGTTCCTTTGTCAATGAATCAGTAACATCTATTTTATTCTACAAGTATGTTTATTACACAAGTAATACGTGTAACAAGCATAATCATCAGAATCAGCAGCATTCATCCAGAGAGATGTTCTTTGATTCATTCAGATTTACCATCAAAGTATGGTAAAAATAATATACACAAAACTGAGGGAGCTGAAATATTTGTGATAAAAGAATTATGTCTTAAATTACGCATACGAAAAAAATCTCACCAATGTTGATGATGTCAAATGTTATTAATTTGATTTCCAGTTAAAATTTACACTTGTATGTGCATACATTGAAAGTCTATACATAGTACATATATACACTGGCGGAAAAAGAAAACAACATCATTGAGTTGTGCTAGATAAATAACACTTGGAAGAATTTGCACATTTCAAAGATGACATATATTCAAATGTCCCACTAGATGAATAAGAGTTGTATTAGTAGCACCACTATAAACATAAATCATGTTTGCTTTAAATATGCAACTTGAACTTTGTGAGCATTGTTTATCTTTTCAATGGTGCACAGAAAATAGAAGCTGGATTTCAGTCAATAATGCATTTCAGAAAATGAAGGCAAAATCAACAGTTTGAACAAGGCTACATAATAGGATTAAGAGAAGGTGGATTTTCTTTTAACTATATAGCAGAAAGACTTGGCAAAGCTGTATCCAGTATGAATGACTGTTGATAGCAGTGGTCATGTGAAGATACAGTCTTAAGAAAACTGGAATCTGGCTTCATACGAACCACTACCAAGAGTAAATACTGCTGTAGTCACTGCATGGCCGCAGCTCATTGCACTGCATTGACAGCAAAAATCCGATCTTCTGATGATACCACAGTGACTAGTGACAAACAGATCACTTGAAAGACAGCTCCAAGCCAGATGACCAGTTGTTTTCACTAACTCCACATCATTGCCATATGCAACTTCAGTGGTGTCGAGCTAGAGCTCAAAAGAGGGTGGAATGGAGATCTGCTGAGAGAGCTGTTCAGCTGTTTTTGATGAGAGCTGTTTTTGTCTTGGTGCTAGTGGCCAGGTTAGCAATAAGAACTAAATTGCCTGTGGTGCAAACATAATAGATCCAAGCCAGGTGTAACTGTATGGGTAGCAATTTCCTATAAAAGCAGATTTGATTGACTGATTTTTTATTAATGTCACACTTAGAAAGCAACACAAGAGTCATTGGCAATGGACCTCGAAATTTTGAACCTGAGTCAAGTGATAAGGATGATACCTAAGCTCGTATCTCCCTCTCTGATCCTCCATACCATGTTAATGGGAGGACATGGAATCTTGAAAGATCTAACATGCATCATCCCTGCTGCACAGCGGTTCTTTAGTGGCATCAGGACTTGAACCCACAACTCAATGGAAACAACACGGGTTACAAGTTGGTGACTATGACCACCATGCTACCATAGCCACCCCTCCCTACAACAGGAGCATTCTTGTCATTAATTCAGTAACTTAGACAGCAAATTTGTACATCAGACTAACAATTGAACCAGGTATGCTACCATTCTTGATCAGTATTCTGCAGGAAATATTCTAACAGGATAACATTCATCCCCAAACCACACTGTTACCTATGATTCTACAGAGTAGTGACATGCTACCTTGGCCTGCAAGATCACTAGACCTTCTCCCATTGACCATGTATGGAACATTATTGGATGACATACCTAGAATCATCCAGAGGACCAATCATGGACCATTGATAATTTGAATGATCAAGTGCAATAGACATGGAATTTCATTCTACAAAATGACATATAGCACTTGTATATGTTTTCATGTTTGTATTCAAAATCAAGGTGACTACCATTCTCATATACCACCATTTATTTCTAATGCAACTTTTAACCACTGACCTTGAAATTTTAATCAAATAAATACATAACCTAGACAAATGCTTTGCTTAAACTTAATTTTCCACCAATTTGTGTGTGTAACTTGATTTCTGTTTTTATTTATCAAAAATCAATGATATAGTGTTAGCAATGTCAAAATCTTAAAAGATTTCCATTCATGACATTCATTTTAATCAAAACAGCAGCTTGTTTTCATCCTGGTTTCTCTGCTATTGTAAATGTAAAAAATTTATTTAAAACATACAAATAATATGAAATTCATCTATTTGTGCACAAAATTCACTTATTTCAACAGAAAATTTGCTGACTTCCAACTAACCCATCATTGAATTCAAAAACTAACTTAACAGTAAACTGAAATGTTTTGACAATGCTAATGCCTCTACCTACCTAAAGATAAGTAGTAACCTAGCAAAAGCAGCAACGACCATTTATCTTGTTCAGTTCAAAGAAAAAAATAAGCTAAAAAAACCTGAAACCAAGAACTAATTTTGTGTTTGCAATTTTTGTTTAGCACTGAAAAAATATGTATATAATTACATCACTATATTTTGTTGGGACTACAATATTATTTCATGTTAAGCATTTTCATGATAATCATTTTTCTAGATGACATTAGCTAATGCACAGACAAAGGAAATCATTATTGTCCAAGAAGCTGCTTATTATGGCGCAGGAGTGATTGTGTTGTAGGGGAATATTGTGCAATGGTAGACACTGCTTTACATCTTTGACGTAAGTTCAGTGACATCACATTAGAATTGTAGAGATTCTCCTGGGGGTTACATTCACCTTTTTCATCATTCAGTACATCCAAACTTCACATTCATAAATAATGCACACCTATGCAGGACAGTAAAAGGCCCAGACATTAGAAGGGGAAGAAGAGATCATGACCTGCATATTCCTCACACTTAAATTCTAAAGAGCATACCTAATATATCTTACGTAATAAAAATATACTTATTATCAATATGCGAGGCCACACATTTTATTTCAATGGTTATTACCGAAAAAAAACGTTCCTTAATATGCTCCAATAAATTTACTGGAAACACAACTAAATACACACATCAAAAATCAAAATAAAAGAATAGCTAGTTACCTCAGATGAAAGATCCAATCCAGTAATAAAGCCTCCATCTTTATTTTCATATAGTTTAGAAGTCTACAAAAAATTAAAATTTATTAACATTTTTATGTGTGTAACTAAACTATAAAGAAAGACCAAAATATAAAAAATAATTTAATTACCTAATAAATGCTCATAATGCTTTTGAATTTAACCAAGAAAACAAACAACCCTCAAAGAAATTTCTGCTAACAAGTTAAAGGCAATTGCAATACAATGAATTAAATAAAAAAAATTCACCAATATGTATAAACTTCTTAATAAAGAAAACATGAAAATAATTGTACAATTGACTAGATAATTGTGCCTCAGTAGAGTTGTTTAATATTGTCAATTTTCCTTTTAAAAAAATATTCATTACCAATATGAACATAAGTCAAATTCCAATCTTATAAAAAAAGAAAAATTAGTCTATGCAATTTGTGACTTTCACATAAAAGAGTGATTAACTTTTATACAAATTTTAAAGTATCATTTTTCAACATCTCAAAGAAAATGAAAACTTGGAAACAAATTTTAATGCAAATCTTAATATAGCAAAATCTGAAGAAGAAAAAAATGCTAATTAAACCAGTACAAAATTCGTAGATAATCTGAATTTACAAAATTCTCTAATTTGGTTTCGGAAAAATGTTTGTTTTAATTTATTTTTCTTCAAAAATGCATCTAATAAACACATATAAAAAAGATGTAAAGAGCAGTTCTTAACCAAACAGCCTTTTTTGTAAGAAAAATAGATAAATCACTCTTACTTAAGAAGAAAGAAATTAATCTAAAAAATCAATATCATTTCATTTCTAAATTTACTTCACAAAAAAAAAAAAAAAAAAAAAAAAATGAGCTCAACAAGAAAACTGACCTTTTACTGCACCTTTACCTTAAATGTTTTTATATATTAAAAATAAAATGATATGCTAATTATTCTTCAAAGGAATAATAATTCTTTGTTGATCAATATCCTACATGTGTTACCTTTGATCAATCTATTCTGTCTTAATTTTAAAATTTCATTAAAAAATCTCCCTAACTTGAGTGGGTTAAAATTGGAGTAAAAATTTTGAAATGGAAAGATATTTAAATGCATATAAACATAGCAAGTTAAATAAAAACTTGTAAATATGATTTATTTTTATATATGAAACTTAATATAAAAAATAATAATTCTGCAAAACAGTTAAAAAAAAAAAAAAAAAAGACTGGATATGATATATAGCACAAGTTGGTTGATCAGGGGTACAGTGCAGAACTGGTTTTTACCATTTGAAGAAATGGACACAAAAAACCGGTTTCCATCAAAACCGATAGAGAGCATTCTCACTCAATCAAAAGAATGTTATTATTTTGTTCCATAACCCTACACATGATTAAAAACTTCCGAAAAGGTACTTCACTTTCTAAACATTCATATAATAATAATATTTAAAAAAAAAAAAAACCACTAGAAATTAATACTCATTGGCTTCCACTAAATTACACAGCAATCTTTTGATGGAATAAGAAATCAAATTTAACATCACAAATCATTCACAATCAAGAATTTCATTTATCTTTAGTATTGTATCATGTTAAGGGATAATATTTCACATCAGGATTTCAATTTTTTAAAAATATTTTTACTTGTCAAGCATTAAAAGAATTTTAAGTTTTACTTTTGAGATTAATGCTTTTTTGACATAAAAACTATTGTTGCAAAATATTTTTTATTAAAACATTTACATTTTTGAGCAAAGTTTTTTTTATTTCCATGTGTATTTTAGATATCAATCTTCATTTCAAAGGCCATTATTTTTCATCCTTAGTCTCAATTAGCAGTCGTAAAACAATTTTTTGATTAAATTTTTTTTAAACTATCATGATAATGATTGAAATGTTTTTAACCATGATAGAAATGTATTCAATTTTGTCACTCGATTTCGTACAGTATCAAACCAGTTTACATAGTTTTCAAAGAATTTTAATTATAAAGTAACAAATTGCAATCCATTTCACAATTTAAAAAATTTTTAAATATCAGTTTTCATATACAAATATAATCATCTTCAAATTTTACTTCATAATGGGGGGTAGAGTACTTTTAAGACAATGTACAGTGACCTTCACAACATATTCAAAATTTCTGTTGTAGAAGCTAGATAAAAGAGCTTAAGTCCTAACAAAAAAGGACAACTCCATTTATACATTGCTATGAAAACAAAATTTATATAATGCTATGATAATAATAAGAGTATGCTATTTTTATTTTACATGAAAATACTATCAAGAGATAAGGCAAACAAATCTAAAATCCTATCCTGTTTAAAGTTCTAAAAAACCACATTTATTTACAACAAAAAAATGATAAATTCTAAATTAAATTACCGCTTTTCTAATTTATTATTTTTTCCATATCAAAAAAATTCTTTTATCATGATTTCTGTCATAATAAATTTAGTACAAATTTCTAATTATTACTTTAAACAAAATATTACTAAAAAGAAAGCTATATAAAGCAAATAATAGTATAATTTGTACATTCAGATCAGAAATTAGTCTGAAAATATAAAGGTCTTTCACAGCAGTTTCCAAGCTATCAGGTACTGAAGTACCTACTTACAATAACAAATGGTACTGCTCAGATTAGTTAATATCATCATTATGCACTGTTATCTATCTGTACAACTGCACCAAAATAAATTGTGATGCTTATTCATTAATTAGATATGATTTTGCAACCATTTGCTGCCAAATCAAAATTTGATTAGTGCTGAGACAAGCTATAGTCTTCACTTTGTCACCTTGTCACTTTGCATGAGACCTGGATTCATAATTATACACTGGAAACCAAGCAACAATCAAAACAATGGGTAGCTTCAGATGAATCTATTCCAAAAAGGCGAAAATAGCCACATCGACCAGAAAGGTAACACCTTTTTGGAATGCGAAGGGCATTTTACTCATGTACTTCTTAGAAACTTAAGTGAATTACGCTACTCCCATTTTCCATTCCTCAAAGGGTACTATTTGAACCGCCCTTGTAAGAGCAAATAGAGCCATCGACAGAAGGAACAAATACTCACCAATGATGACGACAATACTTCAAATGAAATGCTAAGTAATAATTCAGGCAACCTCTTATATATGTTCATATTTTTAGTTTTAAAAGTAATTTTAAAAAATATTGCTGAGATGTTGAAATACTCCCTCCTCCCTTTTTTTAACATCAGCATCCTGCCTTTTCTTGCACTTATAATAAGCCTTATTAAACAATTTAATGTAAATCCATTGTTATAGCTTAATAAGGATATCTAATTTTGTTTCAGATTCTACAATTTATAAGATTACAAGCTTTGAAACATTTCAGAAACTCATCTCTTAAAATCTAAAATAATTACTTTAGCACTTATTGACCATAATTTTTTTGAAAATTAAAAATGAATACAAACTATTCATCTCAAAGTGGACACATCATTATAATCCATTTTCTTCATTTCAAACATAACACCAATACAGCACTTGTCATCATTCTAGCTTGTAGTACAGATTTTAATAGCTTGTAGATGCTTAAAAAATATAACAGGTCAATGGGGTTTTGCATTTTATCACTATTTTCCTTGTAACCTTCACTTCTCTAAAAAAAAAAAAAAAAATGCCACCTTCGCATCTTAGACACATCTTTAAAACTAAGATTCCCTACTATAATATTAAGTAAAAATCTTAAATGGTTATTCTAATTCATAGTGTGTTGTTATTATGAACAGATAAATTGAGTCCCATGCAGCTCGATCACACTGTTCAGTTTTTATGTCAAAAAAACCCAGCACATTTCGAGCATTGTGAACCTCTGATGGTGCACCCTCGACTGTCAGTCTTACAAATCTTATATGCGCAGAACATAAAATAGAAGAAGAGCTATACTGCCACTTGGGTCTTTTTGTATCCATGTAGATAAAGCGCATTTGCGCTGTTCAGATTCTTCCACAGTGTTTTTTCAAAACCCTCTGGGGCCCAAACGTTTAATATAAGATAATCGCACATTATTTGATCTCAATCATTACTTGCTTATTTTAATTAGAATGTTACATATATGCATTTTGCAACCACAAATTCACACTAATTTTGATTTTAAAGCTTAAGAATGAGAAGTAATTTTTAAAATTTTAGAGAAATTCTTAATTTCATTTAAACATTAAAACCCATAGAGACCAATCCATGCTTGCCAACAACAAGCTCATTCGACCACTTGCTTTTGCTTAAAAAACAAGAGTCAGACACTCAAACTTTGGTACTTATGTAAATTCCAGTTAACCATTTTCACTAAACCAGAAAATATCAACAAACAATTCAATGCTCTACCAATAATGAGAAGCAAGAAATCAAACATGGCTTTCCTATTTTTATTCTTTACTTGTCATTGTAATGACAGTGTCAAACACATGGTTTTATGTAACTTTATTTAGCCATTATTTCAAATAAAAATTGAATCAGACATGAACATTATCTTAACCACTATATAAATGAATTTATGTGGCATCTGATTCATGATGAAAAGGACCCATTCATCACCATTTTGAAAGGAACTAGGGATTTTGGGCTATAGAAATTATTGGCTCGAATCACACCAACCTATATAATCAACAGAATTTTATACAAGTACTCAATGTTGCTAAAAATATATGATGGTCATGAAGTCTCATTTCCATGTCCAGCTAACCTATGATAAATAGAATGCTAATGAACAAAAAGCACAATCTAATCTAATATTTAATACCAAAGCTTTCAAATATCTAAAACAATTTTTAAAATACAAATTCTCAAATATCCTGGATGCTTATTCTTACAAAAAGTACCTCAAAAACAAACTTAATTTATACAAGCTTTTGAATGAAAATTTCAAGATGAACATTTCTTTTGAAATGTTCAGGACAGAAGTGAAGCAAAACAAATTAGTTAAAATTTAATGCATAAAATTTGCCTTTCAATTTATGGATGCAAGAATGAATTATACAAATCAAGAAATATTAAAAAAAAATATCAGTTGTTCCTAAACTTTTTCGACTCAAGGTGCTCTTTTAAAACTAAGGTTTTCCCATGATGCAACACCTTAAATCAAAATATGACTAATCATAAGAAAGAGATAAAAACAAATCGAACACATACAACACCAGAACAAATTGAAATGGATATGTAATGAACAACTCCAATATTGAGCAAATTCATTCATTTTATTATTTATTCCTCCACTTCAAATTAATTGGATGGATGGCAAATGTGGTAGCCAAGTAGTCAAACATAATCACGAGCTCATGGCTGGCATTATTTCAGTCAAGTCATGGGTTCAATCCTGATGCCAATTTAGCTCTTCTGTGTAGAGGGGCTGGTATATATTAAATCTGTTAAGTCTCCAAGTCCTTCCGAAGGCATGGTGGGGAAGTTTAAAGAGGAGGGATTCCAGCTCAGGTGATGTCCTCATCACTTGACCAAGGCTCAATATTACTAGCTCAGGTGCCAATAGTCCTCAAGCTGCTTCTAAGTGCGACATAAATATAAAAAAAATCAATCAATGGGATGGATGAGCTTGCAGATCACTTCCCAATTCTCAAATCTTGGAATGAAATAGGACACAATCACTCTCACTTCCTTTTCAACACTGAACGTTGAATTTTGCTCCTTACTTGCTCTTAATCACAGAAACTGCTGAAAACTCAGTTCCCCACCAATATGAAATCTAAAATGGAATTAAAATCCGCTGTGCTTTACTACTTAAACAGAGTGAGTGAGTGATAGTGAAGTTTATTGGCGCAAGAGTCAGATGTAGCCATACTGCGCTTAACAAGGTAAATCTGTGACCTAGATGTTAAAACAAGAGGTGAAGAAATTAAAGAAAAGACACTAATTGGTTGACAAGGAG
The DNA here is from genome assembly GCA_019974015.1 of Nephila pilipes. Lineage (NCBI taxonomy): Eukaryota > Metazoa > Arthropoda > Arachnida > Araneae > Nephilidae > Nephila > Nephila pilipes. The sequence continues at coordinate 11,350 of BMAW01013454.1, forward strand.
GGTAGAAAATAAAGAAGGATCACTAGGGTAACCCAGGAGCACATCACCCATGTTTACCAGAAACAGTAAACCCCATGGGAAAGAAAAAGATCATTAGGGAGCCTCGGTTACTACTTAAAAAGAAATATTCCTCTTTCACTTAAAACAAAATTCGGTCAATTCCACAAAGCAAATTTTGTTTTCAAACCACTGCTGCAAACTATTATCACTCAAAAAGATTTTCTTCTACAGAAATAAATTCATTTGGAACAATAGTGTTGAATGAATTTTGAATACAATATATCAATATTTTCACTTAGAAAATATTTATGTTGGTGTTCACAGTATTTTTCAATAACAGTAAACATCACTTCTACTTTAAATCAAGTGATTTATTTGATCATGAACACTAAATGAAAAATCCCAACCCAAACAAAAAATATAGCAAGTTACAGCACATGTATCTTTCATATGCTATATTAACCACAACACAGAATAAATCTTTTTATATACAACCAAAAAATCAGAAATTCAATAAAAATTTCTCCCAAGCTTCACTTAAATTAAAAAGAAACTGCTTGAGTACCAACAAAACGAATTCTCGAAAAAGCCAACAATTTCTCAAACCAGGTGATATATAAGCTGCAATAAGTACCCTTCAAGGATGGATTTTATATCTTGAACTCCATTTGAGGAGAGAAATAAACTTCATACAACTTCAATATATGAAAAAACAATCCTTGCCTATATCTTCATTTATTTTACATCTATGTAGTTTGGGTTTTTTTTTTATGAAAGATGAAACCAATTTCCATCAACTTCAAAAGGTGCATATTTCCCCCCCTACAGAGATATTCAAAACATTCAGCTTTTCAAAAAGAAAAAAAGGCATAAGTATGCTAATTTCATTAAAAAATACCCAAAAGCAAAATCATTCTTTAGGATAATATTAATTTCTTACAGCACAGTTCACATATGCATGATAGAACATTACAAAAAAAAGAGTCTTCATGCACTACTGCAGTAAAACAAAGTCAAGTGTTTGGCCCCCAAAATCTCAAAAAGTTCTTTGGAAGAAATCTTGCCTTCGTTGGAAGATTTTATAACATTGACTGAATTCACTACACATTATAAAACCATGTTTATACAATAGGGACCTTAATGTATTTACCTCTTAATAAGGACCCTATTTAAGGGACATACAAAAAAGTTTCAAAAATAAGGTAGAGGAGGAGAAATTAATAAAAATTTTAATACTCTTTTGAGGTTTCAAAAGCAAGTTTGAGCTCAGTAAAAGATGCTTTTGTGACAAGAGGACACTAAAATGAAAAGTTCATACCTCGCTTTTAAATATTACTTTTCAGTATGGAAAAGAAGAAGCAAGTTATGGTGCACAATCAAAATAATATTTTCCATGTATAGAATTCAAAATCCAGTTATTCTTACTACAGTTCTCAGTAGAGGAATTGGTAACTGTTTATCAACATCACACTGAGAAGCAACATAAGGATTACTGGGGGTGGAGACAGAGACCAATAGGAAGTAGGCTTTTAAAGAAAGCAGCTTTGAAATTCCAGTTTCGAGAGCCCTCAGTGAACTAATAATGAAAATGAACTGGTAGAACTTGCCAAAATCAGTGGCAGTAGTGCTCAAATGCAAGAATATTTAGAGGTCAAAGAAAACTTGTGTACTGAAGACACCAATGATCACACAAAATTTTTTATTTTGACTGTAGTTGATTTTTTGAGCTTTAACAAAAGTAACTTGGAATGCAGTAAGAAAGGCAAAGAACCAGATGAAAAATGTGATATAAGTGAGTGAATGTAATGTTTATTGGCGCAAAAGCCAGATATGGCTGCACCAAACAAGATTAAACTGTGGTCTAGACGTGAAGTTGAAAAAAAGATAAAAAGTGATTGACAAGAAGGAGGGTCAAAAATAGAGAAGGATCGCTAGGGCATCCCGGGAGTGCGTCACCCGTGTTTACCAAAGACAGTAAACCCCATGGAAAAGAAAAAGATCACTAAGGTGCCTCGGGGTCATGATGCCCATACTTACCTAAAGAAGGCAAGTCCCTGAGGTCCCCTAATATAATCCCCAGGGGCAGGGTGCCCGGCTATACGCCCAGACACTGGGTACCCATTTTAGTCGCCTTTTACGACATGCATGAGCTACAGTGAGACTATTCTGTCAACCCCGGTCACCACACGGGTCAAAAATGCGATATAAAAATTCATACAGATGCCTAAAATACCCCTCCTAACTTAAAATACTTCTCCACCTCCTGTTGGTGACAGTAAAGAACTCAATATCATCAGTAGCTTTAATATCCACATAGAAAAAAAATTATGCTCACAAAGAACATATTTTCAAACATTTTTGTTGTTCCTTTCGCACACTTTTTGCAATAGATTAACTTTTTTAAATATGAATTTTCCTTTTTCTTTAACTTAAAATTCAGATAAATACCCGTAATTATATTACTTATATATCATTTTCCATATTTTTAAAAATAAATGACACAGAATGTTAAGTAATGGAAGTTTTATATTGTGAAAAATAAATGATCCTTGTATGTTCTTCGTGAAGCTATTTTATGAAAGCTGTTTTGGAAGCTTTGGAGGAACTAACCTCACAGTTGGATCGGTTGCAGTGTGTCGGATGACTAGATGCTACACAACTGGCCACTTAAGTCACCTAAAATGGTTTCATGTAATTTCTTCCTTAGGGTATTTGTAAAAGAAAGTGTATGCAACATCAATACCCACAAATTTATTTGAATTTAAACAATGGATTTCTGATGCTGCTGTACAATCAAATACCAATGACACTTAATAACATGTTAGCAGGAATTTACATATCTAATTGACATTATGTGTAACTTCAGGAAGTTATATCGAACACTTGTAAAAAAAAACTTCAAAATTATCCCTTTATATTCAGGCATCACTTATTATTTGTGTCGTTTATTAATGAAAATATGGAATTTTTAAACTGGATGAATCATTTTGAATAACCCTGCATATGCAGAAACAAATTGCCAAAAAAATTAAAGAAGTTACTGAAGCAATCTAGAATTTTTGTAGAGAACCATTTGTAACAGGAACCAAAAAATACTAGAAGATATGTAAATTACCTTATATTTTGTAAAAATCCATCATGTAAAAGAAAAGTAATGATTTATTTCTATATTATAGATTTATAACTGAAATAATCATTAATTCCAGTTATCCCTTACCACATTAAATTTCAGGCTGGTTGGTCTTAAGCTGTGGCAAAAAATCCTTGTGGGATATATTACGCCAAACACAAGGCCAAAATAATACAATATTTTTCCTTATAAAAAACCAATTTAAAATTGAGCCTCAAGAAAGAGAACAAAATAAAATTAATTAAAATTATATGTGTAGAGAGTAAAACCAAAGTCATGTAATATATTAAAAATATTTGGTTGACAATTCTCCCCAATTAAGTCAATGAAAGATAATGTAAAAGATTTAAAATGTTTAATACAGAGTTAAAAGCAAGGCACTGAACCAAAATGTGTCGCACAGTAAAAGGACAAATACAATAGTTTCACATAGCAGGATCTCCTGCCAGAAAGAGATGTTTGTGCATAAGGTGTGTCCAATACATAAACATGTTAAGATAACATGTCTTTGCAATGACAAAGAACACCAATGAGAAATGATGGGTTTCCCGATTCAGTTTGTCTATTTACAGATTCCATTGATCCTGCAAATGGTTATAAACAGCCATTTTAGTACATCACAATATGGAATGGTGAGAGAGGAAGCACCAGTTACATATTTAGTTGTACTATCTACTGTCCCATTTCCCTTGATACCACGTGAGATGGAATACAACACAAAATTACCCAAATGTTGTCTGATTTTAGTTATTGAATTTTTTTTAATCTATCAATGATCAATGGGTGTGAAGAAAGATTCTGATGATTTAGAGATTCTAATGCACTTATAGAATCCATTAAGACAATAACATTTTCAAAGGGTTGATTGGAAACACTTTCCAATGCTTTAACAAGAGTGAAAATCTTCACTTTCAAAACAGAACATGAAGGATGAAGTTTAACCCTATAAAGTTAATTGTCAATTACAAATAAGGCACCAATCAGATATAACAACTTAGAACCTTCCATATAAATGTGCTTATAATCATGATATCACTCTGCAAAATCATTCAAAAGATAAATAAAAATGTTATGTGCAATATCCAATTCCTTAAAAGGAATTTTAAAATCAAAACTCTGCCCGTCCCAAGATGAAAACCTTGTCTGCTTTCATGACAGAGATGTTAGATAATCAATAGCCCTCGATTAAAATAAGGACTCTTCTACATGATATTTTATTTAGCCTGATAAAGTCTGTCATAGAATAAACTTTTAAATGAAAATAAAAAATGTGGATGATGAAGTTGTTTTGAAATAGTATTTAAGGGACAAAAGTTATCCCTTACACCTAATGAAGGTTCAAAACAGTCAATGTATTAACTTTTGATGGGTGATGCTCGGAAGGCTCCAGAATAAAGTTTTAGAATAGTATGGTGTACGGTTTATATAAAACTAATTTTCTAGATGAAATGTACACCATGAAACCATAATTCAATTTTGAGCAGATGATAGCATGATAGATATGTAATGAGTATGTACAATCAGAACCCATTAAGTACGTAATAAAACCTTTAAAATGTTAATTGATTTTTCACATCATTTGCTAAGTTTTAAAACATGAGAGTGAAATGCTAGTTTCTTGTTAAAAATGCATAATAAAAATTTAATTTTGTCCACAATGTTAATTAAAATATTATTACAATACATTTCAATATCAGGATAAAGTCTCCTTTGTCTACAAAAGTGAACACAAGTGGTTTACGTCAAAGAGAAACAGAAACTCTTTTTGTTTGCTCAATTTGTGATTTTATTTATAGATTGTTGAAGTTGTCTCTCAATACTGTTCATTACTTTTCCTATGCATGAAATTAGCAGGCCCTCAACATATAAAAGAGCTTTTTACTGAAGGTGGGATATTAGAAATATTATTAATTTGTAATATAAAAAGTTTAACACTCAAAATACTGCCCTGTGGTACCTCTATGTCTTGAAATCAAAACATCCAATAAAGTCAAGCCTACTTCAAAATCAAAAAATCAATGTTCTAAAAATATTTGAATAAAAGTTGGCTGGTTACCCCATAAGTCATAATCACATCAATCTCTCAGAATACCACACCTACAAGTGTGATCGTATGCCTTTCCAATTACAAAAAATACAGAAACAAGATGTTTATATTCTGTATAAAGACATCTCTCATCTGGGTCTTCAAACAACAAGATTATGAACAATAGATCTGTGTCATCAGATCCCACTTTGAAAAGGAGAAAAAAATAGCATTTTTTTTTTTTCTATAATTACTATGAGCCTGGCGCTTACCATTTTTTCTAGGACTTTACACAGGCAACTCATGACAGCTATGGGTCAATAATTTGTTCGGTCTGTTGGATCTTTGCCAGGTTTTAAAATAGGAATAAAGATTGCCTATTACCATGAGCGAGGAAAAGCAAGTTCATTCCAGATCCGGTTATAAAATTTTAAAAGACTAATTAATGAGCTTTCTGACAAATATTTTATCATTTGATAAGTGATGTTGTCTAGTCTTGGTAATGATCTATGAGTACAAGAGAGAGCTTTTTGTACTTCATGAAAAGTATAATCGATATTATAAATCAAATTAAATATCATGATAAAATTAATCTTCTCCTTTTCATCTATATATATATATATATATTTCTCAGAATAATGTTCTGAACTCAAAGCATGCAAAAGGGATAAAACCATTGTGTTTGCAATTTTTTTCAAAAATGAAATGGTTTGGTGGATGTGCTCCAAAATTGGAATTTGTCTACTAATAAAAACTCCTGAAATACACTTTAATCTGTTCCACAACTATTCACTAGTAATACTGCTATTTATGCTTTCAACATACTTTATCCAAGATTCTTTTTGACTACATCATTCGATTTTCCTAAAATTTGCTTTTTGGTATTAGTAAGAAATAAAATTTGGGAGGGTCATATACTTTTTAAAAATATTCCATGATCTAATTTGATTTTAATGAGCATCTCTGCATATCCTTATTCCACTACAGTTTCCATTGCTTTATAGGTTTGTTACAGGCTATTTTAATAGATAAATTTGTGCTTTCAATTAAAATGTTAGTGATGTTCTCTGCATCTTCATCAATGCTATAATTTATAATTTCATCGGTGAGATTTGCAAGGGATAAAAAAAATATATCCAGTTAGTTTCTTCATAAATGTATTTATTGCAAACTAAGGGGTTCTCTTGGATTATGATTGCATGATAGGAAAGTGATCACTGTTGCATAGATAAGCATCTGTTTTAAATACCCAGTAAAGTAAAAAAAAAGAACAAATAGCCAGGTCTAGTAAATGAAATGTTCTTGAGGTTGTGGGGGAATGAATATAGGTAGGTTGGTTATTGTTTAGAAGAAATTATTTTTCTCTTCAATTCGTTACTTTTTTTTGTCTTCCAAAGAGCAATATAAAAAAAAAGGCACAGAGAGCTGTTTGATGATGATGATGATGTTGTTGTTGTTGTTGATATGTGCGAAATTAAATCTGGGTGTTTGGAGATGGTACATACCATTATTAAAACTGTAATATAAATTCAGGCAGCAATGGCTTGAAGCATAGTTTGTAAATGTAAATGGGTGACCAGAAATAAACGGGATGTTTGAAAACACACATACTCGCCAACTGCATGTTGTCTTTTCTGAATGTGCAGTATTAGTGGATACACATTACATCTTCAGCTGATGTTTCTTAAAGGATAATTGCAATTGGACTGAATTTATTAATGAAAACCTTTACTTCTGAGATTTTATTTCCACATCATCTGTAATTCCAAAAAATAAAAGAAGCCATGGAAAAAAGGTGGGTGAAAAAAGGAAATTAAACCTTCTAATTTGGAGATGATTCTGAAGAATCACATCAGTTAGCATTTCATCGTTGCATCAAAGAGGTAAACTTTCAATTCATCTTCTCATCAAGTTCAGATTTATTATGAATACTTTTATTCTTCTGTTGTTTTTAATAATTTGTCTTCATTGGGGAATTATTAGTGGTGATATGCAGCTTTTTTTTTTTTTTTTTTTTTTTTTTTTTTTTACCTATTACTGGCTGTTGTTGTGTTCAGTCATTTTTTACTAAATTGAAGAAAAAAGTAATACAATTAGTAAGTTTTTAGATCTTTTATGGCATCCCTGTAAAGACACCAGGGCACCACAGGGCACCGAGAACCACTGATGTAGATATTTACAAATACACTAAATTTTAATAAGAATTTAATTATAATTTTGGAGAAAATGCTGTTAGCCCTTACTCTTGGCATGATTTAAAAATAGCCCAATTTGCGATTTTCAAATTAGCTCATATTAAACTCTATAGAGTGCAAAAGAGAAGAAAACAAAACAAATTTTACTAATCTATTTCGCTTATGGATCTGATAAATGTTTTAGAAACTTCATAGTCACCATTTTCACGAATTCAAATTCTTTCACTTCCACAAGTAATAAAATTAGGTGCAAGAATTGTTATTGCCTTTATGTCACTTTCTGGCAAAGCAAAATACATTTACATTACAAAAACTACATATTCCTATAAAATTAATCCGTTAGTTGATTACAACACATCAATGTTCTCTAGTCATCTAAGAGAATGAAAAGTATAATAGGATTTTAGAATAAGCATGAATTTTAATTTTCACTTGATGTTTTGATTATATTGTGGCCTAAGATCTCTTAAAATTCCAATTAGAGCTTTTCAAAATAAATTTAATGAAATTCACAATCAAAATAAAAATTACATATAGTACAAGGGCCATTCAATAAATCCTTAGAAGATAGAAAAACAATTATTTTTGGAAGATTTTTTTTTTATTTTTCAACATAATCTCCCTTAAGCTCTACACTTTTCCAAGCATTTCTCCAACTTTTTTAAGCCATCTAAAAAGTAAAATTCAAAAGTCCTCAAAATAGGCATGTATTTGGGTGATAACCTATTAATTCGAAGTGAACTGTTGTCTGCTGGGCCATTTTGTTTAAGTTTGGAAATTTAAAAAAAAAAAAAAAAAAAAACTGAGGGCTAAATATAAATGGTGTTGTAACAATTTAAAATTTAATTCCATCATTTTGACTATCCAAACTGCACAGGTGTGCACCTGTGCACTGTCTTATTGGAAAAGGACATTTTCTTTTTCAAATGAGGACGTTTTTTCTTGATTTCTTCACTCAACTGGTACAATAAAAATGCATAATATTCTCCAGCTTTTGTTTTACCTTTTTCCCAAGAAATCCATGAACATCTCATAAAACCACGACCAACACCTACCTTACCGGCAATTTCACCATCTTTGCTTTCGTCACAGCCCAATCACCTTCAAAACCCACTGTTTTGATTATTCCATTCTCTGGACTGTAGTAGTATATCAAAATTTCATCTATAGTTAAGTATGGATGCAGAAACTTGTCAGGATTGTAACGTAAAAGCATAAAAATAGCCTCAGTGTTTACTACACAATTGCATTTATTTTCTACGAAGAGCAAACAAAGCACACGTCTTGCCGAAATATTTTCACACTTGAGGGAGGTATTGTCGTATGACTGACCTCTACAACTACTGAGAGAAATTTTATTATTTTCCAAAAATGAAACCACAACATGTCATTAATATTAATATAATTGTAAAGATATCTCAATAGGTGCACCACTTTGGATATACCGTAAAATAAAAGTGTAAATATCGCATGTAAATATAATTAATAATTTTATAAATTATATTTTATAAGTGCATACAATTAATTGAAAGTACATAGAAATAAGGAATTTTATTTTGGAATATTAAAAAAAATGCACTCAATAAATTAAATGATCAAAAAAGCAAGATACACAAACAGGTTTAAATAACAATTTTTTTCCTTAGTTATATAATTATGAAGTGGCAGTTAAAACAAATCAAGAAAATAATACAAAATAAAAAAAAATAAAAAAAAACTAATAAATAATTTTAACAAGAGAGAATAATAGCAGAGGACAGCTTATTTTAGGAAACGTATTTGTAATAATTTTCAAATACAATTTCTTGCTTGCCAAAGAACGGCGCAATTGTAAACAGTTTCTAAAACAAGCTATGAATTCCGAGAATCTACATTCTGTGAGTCATAAATCATCGTTCATCAAGGAGACAAGGGGGAATATTATGTATCCTTACGCATAAAAGAGGAGCTGCATGTTTTCTTTTTCCTCCTTTCTCAAATATGTTATCTCTTGTCCATTCATGAGCAATTCCTTAACTCATGTGTGTAAATAAATAAAAGGTCATTGGAAAGAGTGTTTGTTATGTCTGTGGCTGTCCTTCCCATAGCAGCATTTTTATCAATAAATTGAACATATCTCACATTAGAAATAAAACTAATATTTTCTCTGATTCTCAGCAAACATTTGAAATTGAAATATATAATATAGAAGTAACTGTCTTCAACAAGTCATGTCCAGGAAGAACATTTGACAATTAAAATTATTCTGAACATGATCTTTTCGAGGGCGAGTAGAGAAAGAGACAAGGCCCCCCTCAAAGGCACGATCCTGGGCCCGAGCCCAGTTGGACCATGCCTTAAAACATCCCTGTCGACAATGATACATTCATTTCAAGTTTCTCTAACAGTTCAATGCCTTTTTGTAGAACGATTTATCTTTTCTCTCAAAATAGGCCTCAGTTTCGGCAATCATTTCTCCCTTTCAGTGAAAATTCTTTCCCTAAAGTATCTCTTTGCTGTCTGAAAAAAGTCAGTAACCATGGGAGAGCAGATCTGGAGAATACAATGAGTGAGAAAGCAGTTCAAAGCATAATTCGAACAATTTAGCCATCGTTTTCATCGACTTGTGACACGGGGCATTCACTTAGTGGAACAGTACTTTTTTCTTTTGCATGTAAGGCTGTTTTTTCTTGCTTTCTATACTCAATCTATCCAATAATTCTATATAATATTCTTTATTCACAGTTTTACTTTTTCCAAGACAGTCTGTGAAAAAAATATAGATGACATAAACTTTCCAGGTGACTTTTGATTTTTTTTTTTTTTTTTTTTGTCGCTTTGGACGACTTTCTCCAGGTGATGTCTACTCAGCTGACGATTTTTTTTTTTTTTATTCAATTGTGCAGAAGTGGATCCATGTTTCATCCATTGCTACATACCAATGCAAGATATCCTTCTTATTTTGTTTGAACAATTCCAAACAGCGCTCTGAAGTGTCGACACGTTGTTGTTTTTGGTCTGGTGTGAGCAAACGCGTGCCTTAAGACATCCCTGGGTATAAACTATCAATCCAATCTCTAGTGACTGGCAGTCAATGTGTTAAGAGAGAAATGAAAAACCGCTCATGGATCATATTTTTTTGTCGAAAGATATTTTTTTTTAAGTTAACAATTATAGCTATGTTAAGATGTTCTTTGAGTAACTAGATTTCATTTGGTAGGTGTATGAATGAGTTTGTTACGGGTTAAAAGAACATTCATTTGTGAATTGGAATGTTTTATCGAAAGAGAGAGACATGATTTAATATGCATGATAATGCAAGACCATGCAAATATTTTAAAGGAATGCAACAACTATGATGGATATAAATGACATTGAAAAACAAAAACAGGAAATTTTATTATTAGTTTTGTTGAAAGAAATAGATTTGTTTTTATGAACAATATTCATTGAGTATTGAGATTTTAGTTTAGAAGGTGTATATCAATGAGTTTAAGTGAAATGAAGATCCAGTTGTAGTTGCAAGACAGATGAAAGAGAAATAATTGATGTTGAAAGCATTAATGCTTTCAGACACTTCATCCAGGATTTCATTAGATATAAGCACTTTATACTAAGGATCCACTGGAAAAATAAAAAATATTTCATATCCTTTCCTTTTCCACTTAGTGGACTTCATATTCCACTGAGAAAAAAAATAACCAATTTTGGCAATTTTTGAAATCTCACCAAGTGGTGAAGGATTGCATTTTTAAATTGCATTTTCAACCACAAGAATTATAGTTATATAGTTCAATTTATGAAGGGTTAGAAAAACGTCTTCATATTAGTATATCTGTTTTGAAGAAGAATTAATTAGCAATAATGCACAATTTTACATTGTTGTAAATATAGCTGATAAAAAAAAACACCAACCAACATAAGAAATACTAATGTACATAGAAAATAACAAGCTCCCATCATACAGTATATTTCACATCTAGAGCATCCTAAAATTTTAAAACCAGCCATCAATCATATAACCTATTTTAGTTGTCTAAATATTGAGAATTTATTTAATTAAATTACAATATTTCATTTTTCCAAACGATTCTACTCATTAAATGTGCTAAGTTCACTTGCTTCTTAAGAAATCATACTAACAATGAATTTCATTACACTGAACTTTCACTCCTCAACCCCTAGTTCCAAATGAAAGCAAAAGTTAACAACAATTACAAATATAGTATTTATAAAAGTACTACACAGTCAAAATTGTATTGTGTATCAACATTTCATATTTCAACACAAAATGATTTAGAATACCATTTCATATGTATACATTTTTACTACACGTAAACGGCATGTTTAATTATATTACTGCAACGAACTATTAAAATTACCAAACATACATACTTGCAAAGTTTTCATCCAAGACCGCACAACATCAACATTCTTTTTGGGCTCACTTTCAGGAGCACTGTTCTCAGATACAAGTACAATATCAGATATTTCACCTTCTTCTACTTGATCATCAGAATCGGTTCCAACTGTTATCTTCAGATTTGGAAGTAGTTTTCCCATAACATCTTGCTCCATCATGTAGCAAATTGACGTTCAAAATCCACTTCGAAGAAATAACAGTTTCTCAGTTTCAACATGCAAAGAAACACAGAAATGCCGAATTAATACTTTCGAAACCGTATACAAATCGTCATAGAGAAAGCGCTTGGTAGCGGGAAAGAAGGGAAAGAGCACCTAGAGACAGGAAAACTCCTTTTGTTAAAGAAACATGAAATCACCAGGAGGCGCTTACATCATGAGGGACAATAAAAATTTCCCTGAGGAAAATATAGTACATAGTTTTACAGTTTCGACACGTTTTGATGCCGTTTGATAAGCTCTTTTTTTTTTCAGCTAGCAGTAAGAAATTTCTTTTTCATTATTCGATAATTGTTTTGCATAAATATTATTGTAATAATTACTTCGATATTGCTTTTTGCAAAATTTTTCTCTATCATTTCTTAAAAAATAGAATCACGCATTTTCTATTGCAGAGGGTGATAAGAAGAGAAATATTAAAATAGCTGGCAGTAACAAGATGAACGGAAACTGCCCTTCAAAGATGAAAGTATGTGAAGTCATTGAAAACCAAGTATCTGAGGAATTTACAAAAACTCATTTAAGACATGGCACAGATTTGAGACGACTGAAAATAATAAGTGAAGAAAAAGAAGAAATTGCAAGAAATATAGAGAATAAAATTCAAATTGGAGTCATCTTTTATTAGATAGAAGATTCATTTATTAATAAATTGGAAAGAATTCATTTGATAACACATAATTTACTAAATATAAAAATAGAGTATAATATAAGCTCAGTTAGTATTTTGGGGGAATCTTTCCTTAGAGGGGTTGAAGGTTTTTTCGAAACGTGCTAAGATTGCCAAACAGAGCAATTAACGTTCCAATGGGGTAATGTAACGTTCCAAAGTGTGCAAAATTGCTACAAATTGGTTTCTCCCAAGGACAACGCCTTGGCGATCAGCCTTTAACTAGAAATTAGGATTTGGTGGGGGAAATCTTCAACCACGTAAACTAAAGATGCCCCGTATTTTGGATTTCAATGATGTAGTAAGTGAAGCAAAGTGTGTTGATAGTTTACGAAACATCGAAGATTGTCAGATAATTCTTTTCCAGGATCAGAACATTTCTAATGGAGATAATTATCTCAGTATGAAAACTGAAGATGTTCTGCTTTATGTAATGCATTGTTGGCAGAAAGATATGCTGAACTTTTATGGAAATGACACCACATGCTTGGACTTCACACATGGAATGAATACATATGGATTTGATTTGGCTACTGTATTAGTTTGAGATGACAAGAGGGAGATTTCCAGAAGCATTCATTTTGAGCAATCGACAAGATTCTACAGTATCAACACTTGAATTTTCATATATAAAAGAACATGCAAACATTTCTCCAAAAGTTTCGATGACAGACGATACAAAATCTTTTTTTAATGCAAGGAGGACAGTTTTTCGCATTCCAGAAAAAAGACTGTCGTGCTTGTGGTATATGAATAGAAGTTGGAGATATAATATATCGTGATTAATTGCAAAGGTGGAAATCCAAGTTGAAGCTTACGAGATTATTCGAAGCTTATTGTTAGAAACAGATGAATCAGCCTTTAACATTATGTTAAAAGAAGCATTGAAGATGTTCGATGAAATGGAAAAATTTAAGAGGTATTTTGAACAGATGTACAGTAAACAAACTGAAGTATGGGCATATTGTCATAGGAAGTGATATGGAATCAATACTAATATGCACATTGAAAGTATGCATCGGACAATAAAGTATGTTTATCTCCATGGAAATAAAGTTAAAAGGCTTGATGGAGCATTATTTAATTTAATGAAATTTGTTAAAGTCTGAGTATTAGTTCGACTCATTTATTTCGAGAAAAGTAAGGTATCGTCAAAAATTGCTCAGCTGAGGAAAAGGTATAAAGTTCGCCAAAAATGTAACAAGCTTATGCATTTAAAAGAATGAGGAAAAGTGGTCTGTTACCTTTACAAAAGTTAATGAAAAATTTTGTTAAAAAAATGTTACATTCTCCAAAGGAATTATTTTAATGTGCAAGGAATGCAAGCAGTGTTTGCACAATTTCATATGTTCTACATGCACTGATAATGCAGTTCAGGGGAATATGTACATACATATCTATTATATTTGTAGCAGAAATTCAAATGAAATCAATACTGCTGTTTCAGGAGACGCTTGAAAGACTTTCTGTACATTTCCTTATAACAGATACAGAAGAAATGATTATTTGGGAAGACAGACAAATTTTGGAAAAAGCAGCACATGTGGATAATTTGAGGACCACATCTACAAGAAAGGAAATTTCCGAGGGAGAATTTCAAAAGGAATACATGAAGCTGATCAATAAATTAATAAACAAAACATCACCAAAACACAATGATAAGTTGCAAATTTTTTAAAAAATGCTGGGGATTCACTACATTTTTTTCCCTCAAGCAAATCAAGAAGCTGTACCAAAACTTGAATATGGAACCCCCAAATAAAAAGATAAAGACTCAAAGATATGTTTAAAAAAAAACATCTCAAAAAACCTCGATTGCATTTAGGAAACAAACACAAGAAGAGTGCCAAAGCATATCATCAAGTCTGGTTTTGAGGATCCTACTGATCTCGAACCTTCAACTCCTTCATTGTTCATCCATTATATTAAGACTGTTGGAGTTCCTGAAATCGATAAATTAGATTAAATAAACCTAACTAAGAGATGGAAATATCACCAGCTATTAAAAGAACAGTTCCGGAAATGAACCCGAGATTAATATCTTGGACTTTTAGTATACAGGCCTTTGAAAAGAAAATTTGTGAGACCAATCGAAATCTATGACATCGTTTTGTTGAGCAGGAGAATTGAAAGAGATCCGATTGGCTGATTGATCGTGTTATGGATACTTATCCCGGAAAAGACAACCAGGTACATGTTGTGAAAGTAAAAATGGAGGCTGCAGAATTGACTAGACCAATCAAAAAACTGTGTCCTCTTGAACTTTCTTCATTTTCTTGAACTCATTTAAGCTATTTGTGTTTTCTAAACTTAACAGGAATTTTAATTTGTCTCTTTAATATTTTTGAATTGTAAATAACTGATTTGTTTAATTTAATGTTAGATTTCTTAGCCTGTTCATGTAGTGAGTTTCAGTTCTTTTTTAAGAAATTTTAATTAACATTTAAATTCTGGTTCGTTTGCCGATCCCCCTTGTAGAAGTTGCCATCGGTATGTTACAAGAACAGAGCTCAATTTAAGAGGAAAAATCGTTTATTAAATGACGAAAAATTTTAAAAAAAAAAAAAAGACGGACACATATCTGCGGGTATACAATGCGAGATTTTACATTCTAATCCGCGTTATAGGTGGAGCTGCTGTAGCACAGAGGAATAATTCCCATAATTTTATATTGAAGATATATTAATGACAAATATTTTCAGCTTTTTATGCAACAGTAAAATCTTTGCCCGAAACAATTCACATTTTACGCACATAATAGCTCCAGGAAAATAAATATTGATACAAAGTATTCTTTTCAGATACCTATTCGTTGAAAGTCCTACTTCAGTCGTTGTAGACTTAAGTAACAATTGCAATACATCTGTAGGTTGTGTTAACTGATTATAAAATTACTTACCTTCTAAAATTGTACTCATTTGAAAGATCTATATCATACTTTTGTTACCTTAATGTCAAATTCATGTATTAAAACCTTTTACTATCAACATAACAAGAAATTTGCATTATTTTTCGCCACTTTCACAAGCTTTACAATTCATATAAAACAGGAGGGTTCAAATATTTTAAATCAATATATATTGAGCAATTTGATAATTAGTCAGAGCATTTTAGGACATTAAAAATTTGAAATAGTTATTCTCCTAATTTTCAGGTGATAAAATCCCATATAATAGGTTAATATTAGTTCTAGAACGAGAAATAAGAAAATTCAAAATGTCAGTAAGCTTAATTTTCCTGATATTGAAAATAAAAATCGGGAATTTTCAACATTGCCAATATATTAATATGTTATTCATAAACAGCACAAGCATATCTATGAGCAATGTAGTAAATATACATACCTATGAGTAAAATATCTTTTCTATTAAATTTCTCTCTCACACTCTGCAGTATCTCGATTTCGCATGATAATACTGTTTTAATAAAGCAATGATTTACTGGATTTTTTTGAGTAAAAGTAGGAGATAGAGGTTCACAAATAATCCTATATTATGTTTAAATGCTCTTTAAGTATAAAACACACCAATTTAACTCCTGCTTCTTTTCAAAATGTTTTTAATTTCATTTTTAAAATCAAGTTTATCAACTTTTATTATTCAAGCATATTTTATTAATTATTTAATTCGATAAAATATAACTTAATTAATTTAACTTTTTGATAAAATTACTTTATTTTTATACATAGCAATAAAAATTATAAAGTATTTTTTAACAATATGCAAACAAAATCAGCTATTGATCTTGTGTTTACTTAATTTAAATTGTGCTCGGCTTTTTAATCAAATGCATCCTTCTTTTTTTATGAAACTATGTATCAAAATCCCAAGAGAATATCTTAAGAAAAAAAAGAAAAAGTATGTATTTCAAAAATTTTGTTCAGTAAGACAAGAGTATTAAAAAAAGCTGTAAACACTTTTCAGAGGAATCATTTAAGGATCATAAACATATTACTTCAAATGTTTGCAATTCTCTTAACCCTCTTAATCTAATTTTCTAAAATCCTATTACATGAATTAGATTAATAAAACTGAAATAAAATTTTAGATTAGTTTGAGGCTGAGTGAAAATTAATATATAATAAAATATTATAGATGAATAATTGAAGAAAAATTCAGTGCTAAATAATATCACAGTTACCAAGAAAATAATCAGTAACACAAAGGGCACAATTTTAATCTCAGTTGTCAAAATAAACTTTTCGTTTTGGATGTTTGGATTTAAAAAAAAGCATAGGATTTTTATTTTTGTAATTTTGCAATTATTCTTACTCAATAATTTTCCCAAAGAAATAATACTTCTGTAGCATTTATTTTTGTTTTTCACACTGATATGTGAATCAAGAAATACATAAATTTGTGTATTTGGGAAATTTCACTCATTTTTTTTTTCTTGCTTCTCTATTATTAGTAATAATGTTTTTCATACTTATGACTGATTTTAAAGTTTTCCCTACTTAATGCTGGCAATGAGTATGCTATTTTGAGTTACTTTTAAAATAGAAAAAAAAAATGAATGTCATCATGAGTTAGGATAATTATAAGACTTTCCTTTTTACCATATTCTGCTCTCAAATTTTAAAAATATAAAAATATATTTTTCACATTCCTGTGCAAAATTGAAAATTTAATCAACACTTAAGTATAAATGAAATGTGATACTTATTACATAAGTTTTTTTGCATTAAATATAATTTAATAAAAGCATAATTTTTTGCCTTTTATTATTATTACATGATTACTATACATGTCAGTTTCTCTATAACAATATTTTTTTTCTTAAATATCAATACTTAATTTCAATTGAAAAAGTAAATAAGATTTCAAGTTCACTAAAGATTAAAAAAAATCTCATACAAAGCTGAAAAAATATTACTCTACCCTACATTCATTAATTCAGTTTTATTTAATATATTGTTATGAGATGATTTTTTTTTTTTATGGATATTTATATTTTCTTAACATGCCATGTTTTTGATGAATATTACAAACATATTAAAATACTAACTTAATGTTTTTAGGAAATTTAATGATCAAATTTTAACCAATTCTTTATTGAATATTAAAATTGTTCAGTTGCCAAGTTATTACTCAATAAAAGGACAATTTCTTGTATACTTGCAAGATTAGACAAGCTGAAAATTTTTGCGTTTTGATCAACAAGACATGCGATTCTGCAATTTGCAAGTTTCTTTTTAATTGTCTAATTATTTAGAAAGTTGAAAATTATTCTTAAACTGCTGTATAAGGTGACTCAGAAGCTGTCCAAATATTTGTACTTTGTGAACTTGTTTCTTTGCCACTATAAAATAGCATTACACGTCCGCTGAATTTTGTAACTATTTTCTACAATACTTATATTAGTGAGAAAATTAGATGATTCTGTAACCGTGCTAACTGCCATCTACCCTTTGCTACATACGTCTAGAGACAGGAAAATTGTAAGAGAATAGGGATTTTTTGATAGGGGAAAAAGGGATTTTCACAGGAATAATTTGAGATCAACATTCAATCGGATAGGAAGAATCCGAATAACCGTAGAATAGAACACCTTGGCACTGTAAAAAATGAATTGTTCATTAAAATTAAAAGCAGGATTTAGACAGTCCTTAACACATGAGAGAATTAATGACCTTTTATAAAGATTGAGATGAATGGATGTTCAATACAAGATAAGTTACAGAAAATTAACTAATGTTTTTCTGAGAAAAATATACATTTAAGTTAAGTTTGTTGATTTCATTTTTTATTACTCTAAAAAATTGGAAATTATAAGTAATTGTCTCCGTATAGATACCGTTATAAATGATGGTGTAATATTTCAGATGTAAAAAAAAATTACAGTTAGACTTCTTGAAATAAAGAAAAATAATAATAAATTAAGAGTAAAAAAGAATGTTTAATAGAGTCAATCAAATAATAAATGGTTGAAAAAAAATATTTTGTGAACTAGGTTTGAAACTTATACTAACAAGAGTTTGTTCAGAATTATTTTTATTTACTATTGATTTCACTCGACTCATTTCCTGTTTTTATGAAATTCAGAAGTAAGTATAAAAAGCTATATTAATTTAACTTTTAGAGAGATTACTTACCTTACTCCTAATCCCACTATAGAACTATGTTTACAATTTGGTAGACCCCTTATAATTTAACATATTCATATAATTATGTCAAAAAATGCTAAACTCAGACTTGTAGCTAATTATGATCATGTAGTTTGAGACAAATAAAAAGAATTGGATAATACAATAGAAATTTTATTGAAAGGATGTTTTTTAGTTGACAGAACCATATGAAGAATATTTAAAATATTTGAATTATAATTGTATCTAAGTTCTTTCTCAAAGAAAACACAAACTAGAAATCAAATTAAATATATCTTTCTACAAATGAAGAGCAATATATATCAAAATACAAAATGTGTACTTAACATAAACTGAAGTTTCTTATGAATTTTTTCAGTCTACTTTAAGTCATACCATTAGAAATTTCTAACGATATCTAAGCTTCTCTACCACGTCAAGGTAGCAGCCACAAAGAAGTGAATACAGTTGAACCTCTACAAATGGATATCCTCAGGATTGGGAACAAAATCAACTATTGCAAAAATAAAATGAAACTTTTGTTTATAAACCAGTAGTAATACTTAGAATAAGTTCAACAAGACTGAATTATGTTTTGATAATTTTAATGGGCAAGGGATTGCAAATTTAAACTATATTGAGTTTATAAATTGATTCATGTAAGAAGTCTTTACTTTTTGTTTCATTCATTGACGAAAATTTCTAACTTTAAATTTATGCATATAACCAGCTCCTTCTTTTAACAGTTATCCATTCACAAAAGTTTAAGTATATATTTTTTAATTTATTTAAGTTAACTATTGCAAATATCTTCTTGTTTTTCTGGATTTTTATAATGCATAAGGATCTGCAGCGGTTCGCCAACAGGCAGATTAGTCAACGATTGTGGAGACCACCAAACAGGTTCTGCGGGCGCTCCTCGCCAAAGGCAGCAACCCTGGAGCTCGCTCTACTTCACTTCCAAGAAGTGATTCATTCTCTCTCTTTCGACTTGCACACTAACTTGATGCTCGCTTGGAGCTCGTTGTACGAAGTTCAATGTTGTGTAAATAAATAAATATTAGAATGTTTAGTATGTGCCACTGTTCTTACCAAAACCCGCAGCAGTGGTGACCCTGATTGTGAATTCCACCTTTGGATTAAAATGGATTATAAAGTTTTCAACGATGTGCACGTGTCCGACAAACAAGGTAAGCTCTCATGATCTCTCTGTGTTTGGTTCAGAAATATTTATTTTAAATTAGCAATTTAACTATTTTTCTTAATTCATTATTATTAATTAATATTTCATACTTCGCGTTTCTATATTTTTTAAAAATGACTGAGAATAGTAATGCTCAACAACACGTGTCACGTGTCGCTGCTAAACTTCCACCGCTGTGGAAGCAGAATATAAAGCTTTGGTTTCTCCAAGCAGAAGCAAATTTTGAGCTTTCTGGCATTACTAATGATGTCACGAAATACAATAATGTTATTGCTGCAATTGACTCTGAAATTCTGTCGGTGGTTTCCGATTTACTGTTTGACCCACCACACGCGGATCGGTACACCACACTAAAAAACCGATTAATTCAAGAGTTTTCAGATTCGGAAAATCTACAAATTAGAAAATTGCTTTCTGAACTACAATTGGGTGATGATAAGCCGTCTCACCTCCTACGAAAAATGAAAGAATTAGCAGGCACTGCGATAAACGATGATTTTTTAAGAAACTTGTGGCTTCAACGACTCCCTGCCGAAATCCAAACAATCCTTTCCGTAAGTTCCGAAAAATTAGAAAACCTAGCGAAATTGGCGGATAAGATTGCTGAAGTTCGCGCCTCCCCGTTTACTCAAAATGTATACGCCGTTTCGGGTCGCTCCGAGCAATCGTCCGATTCTCCTCACTCCCCTTTGAATGAAATGGTTGCACTTCGAGGTGAAATCGCCGCTCTCAGCAAGCAAGTAGAACGATTGTCTAGAGACCGATCAAGGAATCGCTCTCGCACGAGGTACGGTAAATCACCTTACAGGAGCAAGACTCCCTCGCGGAGGGAGAATTACCATTATAACGATGAATTTTGTTATTATCACAACCGGTTTGGCTCAAAAGCTAAAAAATGCCGGGAGCCCTGTACTTTTGCCAAGGCTTCGGAAAACTAAACAATGCTATCGACGCCAATATTTCAGCGGCAGACGTTTCGATAGCACCACAATCTGGCCGCCTCCATATTTTTGATCGAAAAACCAATATAAAATTCCTCATAGATTCAGGATCTGATGTATCATGTTTACCAGTTTCTAAAACGAACAGAAAATTAGTCCCAGAACCCATACAACTAACAGCAGCAAATAACACAAAAATATATACGTATGGATCTAAATTATTAGATGTCGATCTTGGCTTGCGAAGAAGTTTTAAGTGGCAATTTATTTTAGCATCCGTTCCTTTCGCAATTATAGGCGCAGATTTTTTAAAGCATTTTGACCTAATTATCGACTTAAAACGACAAAGGCTTATCGATACAATTACCAAACTAAATCGCTATGGTAAAATTCCCACTGGTCTTCATACTGCGTCGATAAAGTTAAGCTCTGGAAATACAGTTTATCACAAAATTTTAGCGGAATTCCCTGACCTAACAGCAGTTACTTCTAAAATTAAAAAAGCGCCACATAATACGATGCATTACATCGAAACTACTGGACCACCTGTCCACAGCAGGCCTAGGCGTTTAAACCCAAAATTGTACAATATTGTAAAACAGGAATTTCAATTTATGATGGAGCAGGGTATTTGTAGGCCTTCCAAGTCACCCTGGTCATCTCCACTTCATGTAGTCCCAAAAACCTCAGGTAGCATTCGACCAGTAGGAGATTATCGTAAATTAAATGCATGTACAACCCCTGATAGGTACCCGATACCCCATATACAAGATTTTTCTAACGCACTTTACGGTTGTAAAATTTTTTCAAAGATTGATATTGTACGCGCATACTTCCATATCCCCGTCCACCCGGATCATATTCAAAAGACGGCCGTATGTACGCCATTTGGCTTATTCGAGTTTCCGTACTTAAATTTTGGCCTCTGTGGGGCAGCCCAAACGTTTCAGAGGTTCATGAATGAAATTTTAGGTGAACTCAAATTTTGTTTTGTCTATTTGGATGATATTCTGATTTTTAGTAAAAGCGAGGCTGAGCATAAGACTCACGTTCGTGCGGTATTCCAAAAACTCCAACATTACGGGTTAACAATTAACACTTCTAAATGCGTTTTCGGAGTATCAGAAATTTCCTTTTTAGGACATCTCGTAACGCAGCAAGGAACAAAACCATTGCCTGATAAAGTTGAACCAATATTAAATTACCCAAAGCCTAAAACAATAAAAGAACTTCAACGATTTCTTGGAATTTTGAATTTTTTTCGCCGATTTTTACCTAACGTAGCCCAACACCAGATCGCTCTAAGTGAATTTTTAAAGGGCACTAGAAAAAACGACAACAGGGTAATCGAATGGACTACCCAAGCCGAACAGGATTTTTGTACTTGCAAAAAATTAGTTGCAGATGCGACTCTTTTGGCACATCCAAAACCAGATGCGGAATTGATACTGCACGTAGATGCATCCGACTTTGCAATCGGAGGTGCATTGTTCCAAATAATCGATAACGAACCCCAACCTCTCGCGTTTTTCTCTAGAAAATTATCCCAAACGGAAAAAAATTATAGTGCTTATGATCGCGAACTGCTAGCTTCATATGCTTCCATTAAACATTTTATTCATATGCTTGAAGCTAGGGTTTTCAAATTATTTACCGATCATAAACCATTAACTCACGCCTTTAAACAACGTTTAGATAAATGCTCACCACGACAAGCCAGACAGCTAGATTTCATATCCCAATTTACGACAAATATTTGCTACCTCCCAGGACACGAAAACATAACAGCGGATAGCCATTCCAGAATAGCTTCTATCGAAATGCCCAACCCTATCAACTATGATGAGATTGCAAAATCACAAGAATCGGATTTAGAGCTTCAAAATTTAATTAATAACCCTCAAGGATTACAGTTAAAGAAAATAGTTATGCCAAATTCTGACATCCCTTTATTTTGCGACTTATCTACTGGAACTGCTAGACCTTATATCCCAAAGGATTACCGCCAGCGGATTTTCAGTCAATTGCACAATATGTCTCACCCCGGTATTCGAGCTACTACAAAATTAATTCGCTCACGATTCGTGTGGCCATCAATAGGTAAAGATTGCTCTGCTTGGTCTAAATATTGTATACCGTGCCAAAAGGCAAAAGTAAGTAGGCATACCAAAACTCCATTAGGCTCTTTTCCTGACCAAACACGGAGATTTGACCATGTGCACCTTGATATCATCGGACCTTTCCCACCGTCAGCTGGAAATTACTATTGTCTTACGATGATAGACCGTTATACACGGTGGCCGGAAGCCATCCCGATACCAGATATAACTGCGGAAACAGTGGCAAGAACTTTCTACAACCATTGGATAACACGTTTCGGTTGTCCTTCACGCATAACAACCGATCAAGGACGCCAATTTGATGGTTCTCTTTTTAAAGCACTAGCCTGTCTACTAGGAATAAAGAAAATTAGAACGACGGCCTACCATCCTCAATCGAATGGCTTAATAGAAGAGTTCCACCGCCCTTTAAAAGCCTCTTTAAAAGCTTACAACACGGCGCAATGGGCATCCGCCTTACCAACAATTTTGCTTGGTTTTCGAACTGCTTTTCGAGCCTCCATTCAAGCAACAACGGCTGAACTGGTGTACGGTACCACCCTCCGACTTCCAGGAGAATTTTTTCATCCTACGCCTTCCGACATTCAGCCAAAGCAACTAGTGGAGGATTTAAAAGAACATTTCTCTCATATCCGACCACGACCTACTTCGAATCATGGAACAAAAACAGTTTTCATCCATCCCGATCTGAAAACGTCAACACATGTTTTTGTCCGACATGATGGCGTAAAGAAACCCCTCCAAGCACCTTACGACGGACCGTTCAAAGTGTTGCGGAGAACGGAGAAAGTCTACGACGTGGACATTTCTGGTCGTAAATCCACCCTGTCATTGGACAGATTAAAACCAGCTTTCGTCGCAAATAATAGTGACTTTCCAGAAACAGACTTGCCTCCACCTAATCAAGACATTACAACCACGCGTTCTGGACGGATTGTTCGTTTTCCAGAACGTTTCGTATCTTAAAGATACTGCGGGGGGAGTGTGCAGCGGTTCGCCAACAGGCAGATTAGTCAACGATTGTGGAGACCACCAAACAGGTTCTGCGGGCGCTCCTCGCCAAAGGCAGCAACCCTGGAGCTCGCTCTACTTCACTTCCAAGAAGTGATTCATTCTCTCTCTTTAGACTTGCACACTAACTTGATGTTCGCTTGGAGCTCGTTGTACGAAGTTCAATGTTGTGTAAATAAATAAATATTAGAATGTTTAGTATGTGCCACTGTTCTTACCAAAACCCGCAGCAGATCTAAAACAACCTATAATAATAAAAAAAAAGAACATATATTCCACATTAGCTAAAAATATAAATTAAGAAATTTCAGATGTCTTCTCGTGGATCAGAAACTCTTCATCACAATTACTTATAACTACCAATAATAAAAGGGAATCTTACATGTATTGCACGTGTTAACATTACATATATTGCTCTATAACAGGCCTGGTCAACCCACGGGCAGCATGAGGCCCGCCAGGTGTCAACCTGCGGCCCGCGGAGCTGGATAATCTGAATAAAGATTTAAACTTTTACTGTACATGAAAGTACCAATGAACATTCCGCCATAAGTCATTCGTATCATAACCATACTACCATGTGAATATCTCCCTACCTGACTCAGCTTTTATCACATTTTTTCTTTAATCTTGTTCAGAAACAATTACTAAGCTCGTTTTAAAATGTACACCGGCCATCTGGTGCGATTGGGTGATCCACAATGTATAACTAACCAAAAAACTTTCTTAAGAGCGCGTGTGTGTATTACTAGACGTAGAAGGGAATGCGACACGTGGAACATGCGAAATAGCAGCAGCCAGTCTGTCTGCAGCAAGCGTAACATATTTGATGTAGAAGCATATTGTTCCAGAGATACTAATTGCTTTATGACTTTCGATAGACAATAAATAAGCGCAGCGTTATGTTGTATTTGCAGGACTGTTTTTTAAATTATATTTCGAGTGAATATATTTAATTCAATAAAATATTAATTTCCCTTAATTTATAGCAAAATGTTCTTGATTTCTCTAATGTGGTTCGGGAGGATTAGTAGGTTCCCACGACAAGAAAGGTGAAAGTTGTAGTAGTTTTTAACGTGAGAATTTGAATAGGCTTCGAATTCGTCACTTGCGCGAGTGCGCACAGCATATATATATATATATATATATATATATATATATATATATATATATAATGAGGCCCAGTGGAATAAAATACGTTTTCAAAGCGGCCGGCAAAATCTTGTGCGTTGGACAAGCCTGCTACATGTAATAAGAAAGAACATAATATATATTGCACGTGATAGAAAATTTAAAGCATAAGAATTATTAAATGACTTCTAGATAATTGGGAATTCTATATATTTCCCTATGATTTATGAACTACAACAAAAAAAAAGGAATGTATTGCACATATACCAGGAAAATCTAAAAACAAATTGAAATTTCAACCAAACTCTTTCATAATTTATAAAAAACTTCTTTTTATACTTGCTTTGTTTTGTCAGAGGCCGAGAATTTATAACCATCTCTACATTCTTCGCAGTATCAAGAGAAGACCGATCGTAGATAAACTCTCTATAAGTTCTAAATGCATTGCGCGGTACACGACACATGTATAATTCAGGATCTAAACTTTCTTGGTCGTCTTTAAATGAAGCGGGCCTACTACATCAATAACCGTCTCTTCAAAAGCAGACACATCTCGAATTCTATTTTAAGGAAGAGTAGATAGTAAAGTCTCTACCACTCTGGCTGAGTGTTTCTTGCATAATATACACTTGTATAAGATTCTTTGGATAATTTTCCTTCCTCTTACTACCCAAAATCTTTGCCGTAGGTGTTTCAGTATAAATTGTACGCCGTCATGGTTAAATAGCAAGTGATGGTCGAATATTAAGTTCATCATTCGAAGGTAAGACAATAGGACATCTAAAGTCTTCAGTATCATCTCTTCTAATGATTTTGGTTTTTAGTCTACAGAGTCTATCTTGGTCTACATAAGTCAGAAGACCTTTCAAATTATCTTCTTCGTTAAATGATTCATCTTGAACAATTTTTGACAACCTCTTTTCAGTTGAGATGATTTCTTGAACAGTCAAACTTCGGGTTATTTTTTTTTCTTGTGGTTTTCGACAATTTCTTATAAATCGAAGAATCTATTATGTCATTCGCACAATCTTAAAATGGCTGGAAAAATATTTGAAATGTCGTTTCCCCTTGGTAACTGTCAATTGGGAAGCAAGTTTTTCTTCTTTCCTTCTGAATCTTTTCATCTTTCAAACAACTTCAGATTTGGGCATTCTTTTTTTTATTCCTTTTAGCCAATCTGGTTCCTCCCACCATCTGAATTTGACTACAGCACTTATAGAACATCCTCGGGTTGGTAGAACTGCTGCATTTCAGTTTCCTGGCACATGCTTCTTAATTCCATTAGATGTCAATGACTTAATTTCATGTAATCAGTTCTTCACAAACACACCCAAGGTTTCATTTCTTTCAATACAATAAAGTGTTGTTGAAAAGTCACTCCTATAGAAAATTAGAATATTTTCTAAATATAATGCATTTATCACAACAGCTGGAAGACGACCCCCTATTCAACAAGCTAATAGCTTCAATCTTGCAATGTAGTTTTACGAAGAGAGGGGCTGCTTGACTCTTCGCAAAAACAAGCGACACCGAAATAGCGACACCTTTTCCATTTTTCGAAGAAATATCACAGCAGTATAAACATTTTTATTCGCATGACAAAAAAACATGTAAACTCAGTCCATGAATTTTATCAATATTTAAGCTTCTAGGAATTTTCACATTTATTAAACAATCTACATCATGTAACCAGGAATAAAATTCTCTCCGATAGTCATCAGGCAGGACAGTGTCTCATCAAATTTTCAAGTTCCAACTTCTTTGGGTATGCAACTTAGTAATTGATTTCAAACGTTCTTTGCAGATGTTTTCATTGGAATTTAATCATTTGCCATGGTCAGCGACACAGGGCAAATGGACTTCATATCTACCTTCATTATTTAAAGTAACCGTTCCCTTAAGACAATTTAAAGCTGCAATTTCCCTTTCTTTCCTTGACTGCACTTCAATGGGGCCTCGAATGACTAATGTGTCCAGTTTCCTGAGATTTTCAATACTAGAAACACTTTCAAAAATGATATCGATAACATTGCAAAAGTTATATTTCTATCCAAGTAATTTTTCACCTTTCCCCCATTAAAAGCCATCCAAATTTACTTTCAATTGCTGCTAATTTTGGATTCAAATGTCTAATTTTCTTGCTTACTATGTTAAAATAATGATATGCGCCAATAAGTAAGGAAATATTTTCTCTTCCTAAAAAACTGTAATCAAAGTCACACAAATTAATTCCTTTGATTTTTAATTCGTTAATTACATCAATAGGAGCAAATTCCTTGGGAGAAGTCAATACTTCATCAATTTCTAAAGCTTCTATTATTATCATATCAAGAATATCTCTAATTTTTATTTGGACTCGAGCACAAGTAGGAGTTGGATATACTGAAATCTAAGACTTAATTTTAAGGAAATCCCCCATTTGAAGGTTGTTTAAACTGAGTTTTTCAAAAAATAAACTGTGAGTGTAAAAACAAGTTTGAACTTTTGGCGGTTTTTTAAACCACGCTAATTCAAAATCTTGTAAAAAATTAACTTTGGAAAAATAAAGATTTTGGCGTATTTTATTATTTCATTCAATTATTTTGTTATCGATCCTAAACATCGATAACCTTTCAAATAAATACTGAGAACATATGCTAGTAGTGTATATAGAGTAAATCGATTTTAAAAATTAATACATAGATTCTTACATTGACAGTAAATCAATATCAGAAGAATAAGAAATGAGGTTAAGTATGATAAACACCTACAGTTGTGGCGAAATAATATTCCTTTTCGCCTCTTGTGCCATAGCTAAACTCAATATACTAACACTAAGAGTCAATAGGTCGTTCAAGAAGACTTTCGACAGGTTTCACACACTATTATTATTGGACAACTTACTACTATAACGACAAATGTATATCGACTCTTCTCCAAAATATCACCTTAAGTATATTAACTTGTTTCAATAATATCAGACTAACAGTCTTACCAACGTAGCTGAGTTGAGGTTGTCTCGACTTCTAGGCTACACTATGCCGACGATAATTCACAGCAATTCTCGACCCCGTCTTCGACTAAGAACAACAGTTAAATGCTAAAGTCACTCCACTTCTCTCGTGTGTCTCAAGTTTAGCTTATATATTTCCTATCTCCCTTGCTTCACTTTATTTCTACCTGCTTATAATTTAAATATTCACGTTTCATTTTTGGTTGGGCAAAGGTTGTTCAGAAAAAGCGATCAATCTTAATTAAAAGTCCCCAAGGTTAGTGAAGAGAAAACCGCGAATAGCCCAACGTCACAATCCCATTCACACAGTCACACAAAACACAGTTACAAAGAAGTGAAGTTCGTTACATCGAAAAAACGAAGTTGGTTAATGGGCCGGCAACGACCAGCGTCATCTATTAACCAGCACCAACTATCAACCAGTACCACCTATTTCAGATAATTATAAATAGCGCCCTCTATTTCAGAGAGTATCGAGAATTCGATTTGCTTGTTCAGTTAAGTTCGGTTTGGTTTCGGAGAAGATGAGAGATGGTCGTGAAGAGTGATATAAGAACCAAAAGGATTATTCACAAATTATTATAAATTAAATAGTTTGCTTAAAACTTTAAATTAGTGTTTTGTGATGAGTGCAATTTATTAAATTAATGATTTGAACTAAACGTTTGGAATTTTGACTGCGTAGTTTTGCTTATACGTTATGAGACAAAATGATTGATCATATATCGACCCGAAGTATACTGATATATTTTTTTCGGTTCTGCTCCGGTTTTCGTTCCTACCAAAATGACGGTTTTTTGTGGCTTTCGGTTCAGTTCCGGTTAAAAGCCCTGATTTAAATACACTAATAACTGGGATCAATATTCGTTCTGCGTGAGGTCTGAACAAGAGCGCATTAGTATAAGAACAACTACTGAGTGTTTCAAAAAAATCTTCAGCCCCATATAATAAAGACTCCCATAGAAAACATCTGAACAAGCCATTTTCACCATGCAATGCATGTGGAGAGTAAGCTGTGAGCTGCTAGATGGCGCTGTAATAGAAAGCATAAAGCATGAGTTTTCTTTCGCATCGTCATTTCTACTCAGGATTTCAGGAAGCATGGCCTTTTCCTGAATACGATACGTCACCATACCTCCTGAAATTCACGCTAGAAATGACGATGCATATTGAAAATTCTTTTTTAAATGTTTTCTATCACCCTTTAAATGTTTGTCCATGAGTTTCGAAACGCTCAGTATATTTTTTAGAAGCTTGTGCCGGGTCAAAATGAAAAATACCGAACGACTTTACGAATCCTTTCCTATGACTTCATATATTTGTACGATTCAAGAAATTTGAACTATAATAAACTTTTTTCATTTATTAGTTGAGCTACAACAATCTTGAAGAGCCGCATACGGCTCGCTAGGCACCATTTAGCCATCGTTGGTATAGAATATACGTATAAGAGATATTTAAATTTTTTTAAAAAATGGGAATTATCGATTTCAATATACTAAGTCCATTTATTAAAGATTATATTATTCTGTAAAATAGTTACACGACTGTTTCAGAACTAAACACATACATAAATTCCGAATTCGACTGATTTAAATTAAAGTCGCTCTAAAAGCTTCACGAGAACTGTAGGATATGGATGTCGTATTTCTGAACTACGGTTCAGTAACATGAATGATGAGCGTGAATCTCATTTTCTTAATTTTAGTACCACATTGCGATAGGAATTTGAGGTTCAATTCTATTTGATATGAAGTAGACTCCACTATTCGATAAGTAGATTTTTGATGAAATCGTGACTCAATTAGTACTAAAATTGGTCATGGTCGCAAGCTCGTGACCAACATTGTTTCCATCAAATCATGGATTTTAGTCTAGATTCCTTTTAAGATCTACTATTAAGTGGAGCTATTGTACATTAAGTGGGATTTTAGAGAGCGGAATTCCAGTTCAAGTGTAATCCTAGTCACTTGACCGAAGCTCAAAATAATGAGATCCATCTCCAATAGCCCTCGTGTTGCCTCTTAATTCAGCATTGATAAAACAATTAATCAATCAATACTACAACAATTACATCGTTAATGAGCTTCAGTGAGTTAATATTTATTCTCAATATCTCTTAATACTCGTAAGTATCAAGGATAAATAATTTGAAAAACATACCGTAAGGGTAAAAATGGTTAAGGAAGAAAAAAAATAAGAGGAAAAAAAACTGAAAAAGTTATGCGACAGTGAAATTCTATTTACGTAATTGAGTGCAATGAGAAATAAAAATTTAAATTATTAGAGCGGTTTCAGAGGTTGCTACATTTTCCTTGTAAAATAGGCAAATCTAAATTTATAATACAGATCTGAGAATATCGTTTGCGCTACATAATTGTGTTTTCATGTATTTCTATAGATGTAAAAACATTTCTAAATAGCTTTGTTATAAAATTATCAATCTTTTCTATTTTAAGATCTTTATGAATTATCTTGATTTTTAATGGTAAAAACTTATTTTGAATTTCTTACATGTTTTAATGGGAGAAGCATATGCTGTCCCCAGAACGAAAGCAACTTAGGTTGTTATTGTTCATAGAATTTGTTTTTAAAGTAGGACTGTTATTTATTGATAGAGGAGAAAATCTACCAATTATCAATAAGCTAAGAGATTAATTTTACGCCCAAACCTCTCTTATAAATATTTTATGAGTTTCAAATAGATTAGTTTATCATCTAAATGAAAGTCGAGGTAAATAATCGCACCGATATAGATTCGATGGAGACGCTCCCAATTTATCTCTAAATCGAATAAATATTTAAAAAAATAAAAGGGGGGGGGATCGATGCGTCCAGATTTCCTAGATAAAACTGCCTTAGATCTTTTCATATTTATCACAGTCCTTGAACCTGTGATCCATTCTTTGGGAGTATCTAGAAATTTTTGCATTTTTCTTATTGTTTAGCCTAGTTCCCAAAGCGTGAGCCATACGGTACCTCAAAGACTTCACAGGAAAGACAGAAAATCCATATATTTTTATCTCTTACTTAGGATTAGTCCCGTTTTTTCAAATGGTAAGATGCCGTTAGAAAAACTTAGTTCACAAAGGATGCCGAGGTTTGAATAAGTTGGGAATCAGTGATGTAATTTAAATTTGTCCTGAAGCAAAACTGTCCTGTCGTCTTTCAGAAAGCAATTATTCACAGAGAAGTGGGGGAAGTCATTCATGTAGACAGGCGATTTTTCTTTTTTTAGCCAGCGGGAGAGTAAGATTGGTGTAAAAATTTTGCGGACTGGTGTGTTTTTTAAACAAAAAACTTAACTGGTGTTAAAGAGCTGCTACATAAGTTAATTGCAACATAGATACTATAATTTACATACATTACATGTCATTTACATGTCATTTACTTTTATTATCATTTATTACATATATTTAAGTGTAAAAATAAATAATTATTATCGTTATTATACATAAGTAAATAAACCTTTGAGAAAAATCACAGAAAATAATAAAAAACAATCACAAAGTCATTGTAAAACAAAAAAAATCAATCCTCTGATTAAAAAAATTTATATATATATAATTCTTATTTATTTGGATATAATGTTAATCAGAAGATTTATTAATTAAGTTATGCACATTTTTATAGCATTTTGAAATCCTCATAAAATACACAAATAAGAGTTGTTAAAAAGGCTACTCTATCGTACTAGAGCTTCAATTCAAAACTCTATGTATTAGGTTGTCAAGTATGAAATGGAGCAAAGTTCATGTTATTTATTTCAATTGCACATAACCTCATTTAGACGCCGTATTTTGGCATAATTTGTTTTTCGTGTGAAAGGTACATCTTTTCCTCTTTTTAACGCATATTTCAGTTAGAAAAAATTGCAAATTTTTTTTTTGTATAGGCGATTAATTGAGACCATGGAAATCAGCGAAATTCGTGTGTTGATGAAGTATGAGTTCCACCGTGGAGGCACAACACGGCAGGCAGTCGCCAATATCAATAGTGTGTTCGGCATTCAAGTGGCTACAAACTCGATAGTTTAAGAAATTTCGCAACAAAAAAAAAATTTGCTGAGTAAACTTTTTCTGAGCAGGAAAACTTTTTGGTCTGATACCTTAAAAGCTGAGGAGCCTTCACCCAACTCCTTTCCATTCCAGTTGTGCACGTTAAACCTGTTGGGTCCCGAAGTCCTCCCAAGGCGTGGTGTAGAAGTTAGGTGAGGGTTGCCAGCTCTGGTGTCGTCCTCGTCAATTGACCTAGGTTCTAAATTGCGAGATCCGTTGCCAATAGACCTCGTGTTGCTACTAGTGTGACGTTAGTAAAACCAACCAATCAATTCCAGTTGTCCTGTCAATCATCCGTTCTTGTGGCTCCTCCCTCAACCATCTTTTGGGGGCATCGTGGGAATGCTGCCCTACCGATTACATGCGTTTCCTATCCGGTCCTGCTTTTCGTTCTGATGCCCACGGTGTGTTTTACCAAATTACAACACGATTTTCACTTCCTGTGACCTTCCTGTTGGATGTGGGATCCCTACTTATGTACCGTCGTTAGAAAAAACTTTTCAAGACAAGTAATTTGACATGTTACATGACTACCCTATCTGCTATAGGTTCCGAGTCAAGTCCACTTTTATGTTCATTCTGGTCTGGAGCCTAGTTTTGGAACCAAAGCTTCGAGAGACAGGCGCTTTACACCATTCCATAGAGCACCTTATTCTGAATATCCCATCCTTTGAATCCTGTGTCTGTCATGTTTTAGTGTTTTTTACCACTCGGGATCAATATTGGGAATGGTTTGGAACCTGATGACCATCGTATGGGACCTAGGGCCCAAATATTGAAGTTATTGCAATCTACTTAACCGCCCGAGTTGTTTGATGTGTCACAGGAGCTAATCGGTTAATTGAGAGCTGAAATATGGACTCTCCTCATTTTAGGCTTAGCTTTGACCTGCCTTGGGATCGTCATGTTAGGGGTAAGACTTTGAATTGGGTATCTTTGTAAATAACTTTTTATGACAAGTAATTTTATATGTTGTAAGACTACCTACCTGCCATAGGTTCCGAGTAAATTAGACTCCCAAGGTTAATCTGGTTTGGAGCCTGGTTTTGGAACCAAAGCTCCGAAAAACATGCAATTTGCACCATTCGATAGGAAATTTTATGCTACATGTTCCAGCTTATAAAATCATGTGTCTGTTATCATTTGATATTTTTCACGTGATATTGGAAATGGTTTGGAACCTAGTGACCATTCTATAGGACCTAGAACCAAAATGCTGTTACCGCTGTAACGAATCCGTCCAAGGTATTTGACGGATGGCACGAGTGAATCGGTTCCGTAGAAGCAAAATTCATTAAATTTTTTTAAATCTCTCCCGACTCTCTTATGTTGGGTCAGAGCTTGTGTGGCGTATGGTTTGAAAAAGCTTTTTACCACGAGTATTTTGATTATTACCTAGGTATGATTAGTCTTGAGAGAGGTCCGAGTAAAGTCCTCTTTCAGGTTCAATCTAGTCTTGAGTTCAAGTTTTGAACCAGGGCTCGGATAGATTTGTGATTGAAATCAACGGATAAGAAACTTTATTCTGCATCTCCCTGCAAAAAAATTCCTGCGTTGGGGATTTTCTGGAAGCAAAAATTTGTAAAAAAAGTGTCTGTTTTGCCCTGTGGGCCCTAGTGGCCGTTCTATGGTTCCTAGGTCCATACTTTTGGTATCGTTGGATTTTCCATTCTTTACGAGTATTTTGATACGTCGCACGAGTCTGTAGGGTCCCATAGGAGCCTAGATATAGCCACTTCCGGCCCAGGGGGAGCATCGATCAACCTTCCCCGATCCCCCTGGGAAAAAGTCTGCAACCGATCTGAAAGTAATTTGCCGAGATACGGGTTTCAGACCCGATTTCAAAGCATTTTCCATACCCCAACTTGTGGAAAAAATTGCGCCATCCATTACGCCATGAAAGTCCGTTAACATTACACCTGTAGTAACATTAAGTCAATGGAGATGACGTCTTGGGAGTCCCGGGTGGAAAACCAAGGGGGCCGAGTTCATAGTCCCTGACTGAGTATAAATACAACTCACTTTCCCTCTACTCACTTTGCAGTCTTGCTCTGACTGCCGAAGAAGACGGGTCTCTCTAGCCGAAGGACCAGCTCAACCGAATCCGAAAGATAAAGCCTGTCCTGCCAGTGAAGAAGGACTCTTATGGCCCCTCAATATCGCAAGGGTCATTTCCATATTACTCTAAAATTAGGGGGTACTTTTTTGTGAATTTCTTTTTTTTTTTTAAATTTTAGCTGGATTGGCTTTAAATACCACAACTTGTTGGCTCTCAAGCTCATTCTCTCCCCTGATGCCGATGAAGAGGGACCTCTAGTAAGTTGCACTTACTCTGTTCTGGAAACCTAATGGTGTCAACAAACGAACTTATTTCTTTTTACTGTCTTTCTGCTCAGAAAGGCATTTTTGCTCTTACTCTGCTCTGGAAACCTAACTGTGTAAACGAAGGAGCAGAATGATTGTTCGGTTTTTGCCAATTTTTTTTCAAATACTTTACCTTGCCTGAAGGAGTTTAAATCCGCTTTTTGTCAGTTCATATCAGAGTAAGAATCTACTTCGTGCAGAGTCCGCTATTTAGAATGTTCCCTGACGAGCGCTGACCAGGGCGCTATTGATTCAGTTCAAAGTCCATTTTTGAAACCATACCTTCGTGTGTGAGTCACGTTTATATGTGGCAAGTAGGCTACGATGAACAAGGATTCATGCATACTGGTGGCTGGGTGTGTTTGGAAAAAGATTCTGGCATAACTGGGTGAACTTTGACGAATGCTCTTTTTATCAAGGGATTTGAAAAAGTTTAACGAAATTATCAAGATAACTTTCTCTTTCAAAACGTTTGAAACTTGCATTGTAACCGCTGTGGCATCAATTGAAGCCGAAAGACGGGACCCTTATTGAGGGCTATTAAGGTATGCTCTTTGTTGTGGCTTCTAAAATGCAAGTTTTTTTGTAGCAAAAGAATCTCTCCCTGTAGGTATCTTTGCTGCATTCTGATTCATTTTTTGTGATTTGGATTTGTTATTCTCCTTTCCTTCTTCGCGAAAGAGGCGCCGTAGGGACAAGCCATACTCAAAGAAGAAGCCGATTGGAAGTACCCGACCAGACCACGCCACTCTCGACTGGAGAGCACGTCGAGTGGATGTGTGAAGATTGGTTATCGGTTGTGTGCCGTTAACCTGGCCTTGAGTACCTATCCCATTAGGTGGGGAATAGAGGTAACAGCTCAGTTTGCAAATTTGTCTCTTAACCCTGTAGGAATGTATGCTGATTAATAACTGTTTATGTTCTCGATCGTTCTGGTGTTCCTGTAGTTCCTGATTTCTGTGTGCGATGAGGCAAATTTTCCACAATTTTTATGTCACATATCGCATAATCAAAGCCAGATTTCCGTGGTGGAATGCCCTCTCAAACGTAGCATGCAGATTCGGGAATTTCCAGCTCTGCTCTTCTCCTGTTACTTCCTTCAGGAAAAGGGCTTGGTCTCCCTTCCCTCCCCCCTGTTTTTATAGTGAACCACCGAGAAAACTTGGGCGACACGGAAGATTAGCTCGTTGAGGTACCACTGCGTTGAATAGTAATTCAAAAGACCAAAAAAGCAGCTGACTCGCTGATGAACCCAGCCGGATGCCGTACCTTGTGCATGTCGAGTGACGTGATTTTGGAAACCAATCCACTGCTCGCTCTACTTTTGCCTTCTGCTCTGTCCATTAAAAGGAATGTGTCTCTGTTTAATTTTAAAATGTAATGCTCTTCTTCCCCCCTTTTTCCCTCTTTCCATGAATGCTGAGGGGAGAATCAAGCGAGAGGATTGAAAGTATAATATTTCTTCCAAAGTGTATGCATGTGTCTCTTTTCAGATGCCTGGAGGAGGTGGTTGCAAAAAAAAATTCTTTTAATGTGTCTGTTTATTTTATTTTTTTATTGAACCCAAAAGTATGTTGTTATGTTTTTCTTTTCAGGTGAAGCTGGGAGCAAATATCATTGTAATGTGCCGGATTTTCAAAAGGGTGTCTCTTCTTACTGATGAGTACATGTATGTCGGGTTGCAATCAGGTTTAAAATAATATCAAAGGTATTGGAGTGTATTCGAATAGACCATACACAGGTAAAACAAAACAAAACAAAACAAAAAAACTGGGGTGTTCAAACGAAAAAACTGGAGTATTCAAACTAAAAAAACTTGGTGTCTTTAAACAAAAACAGTTGCATTCAAACAAAAAAAAACTTTGTGTGTTCAAACAAAAAAAAATGATGTAAAGTGGATGCTAAAGGCTACGGGTCGTGGTAGGGTATTCACTAAAATTTTTTTAATATCGAGTTAATATGTAATAATGTTTTTCTTTTCAACAACTTTGTGTATTAAAAATGCAATCCTGTTTTTCTTTTCAGAAGAGGGGTAAGACATTCAAATGAATTGATGCAAAAGTTCTGCGTTCATACTTGTATTTTTTTACTGATATCCGCGTCTTGTAGCACTTAATACAAAGTTTTCGTTCCGATATCCACGTCTTGTGGCACTTGATGCAAAAATTTTTACCGATATATTCCTTTCATAATTGTGTCTTTTACCCTTCTCTGCGTCCATTTGTGGAACTTAATACAAACTTTTTTACCGTATTGCGTATTTTTTACCGTTTTCTTCGTCTGTTTGTGGTAAACTCCGTTTCTGTATTGTGTATTCTTTATCGTTTTCCATATCCGTTTGTGGAACTTCATGTTTCTCCAATATCAACGTTCGTATGGTAATTATCCGTGTTTGTATCATGTTACAGTAAAAACACGTTTGGTTTTGTGAAAACTACCAACATCCGCATAAAACGGTCATCCGAAAAAAATGGGGAATTCAATGGGTTGTGGCCGAGGTGAAGTCAAACTTTTTGTAAGGTTTCATGAAACAAATTGCCTCCCAAAATTTGAAGGGTTCCATCGGAGGAAAACCAATTGATTCGTATCATTTCCATTGTAAAGGACCTTTAATGATTCAAAAAAATGTGGATGTAAAAGGTATCTTTTTCCTTCTTAGATCACATAAAATCGTACTTGGAACATGTTGATGAACCCCAGAAACATAGAATGGATTTCACAATCTCCTTTCTCCCATTTTTTTTTTTTTTTTGGGGCCTCACATCAAGGTTGGTCAGACAAAATGTGGAATAAAGCGTGTTTTCCCCTTAAAATTGACAAATTTTTTCATGCTTGAGGACCCTTATCAGTGGCATGGACCAATCGGAACGATGTGCCTGATTTTCAACTATTAGTGTAATTGGAATAATCTGAATTTGAAAATGATTATGTCGGAGAAGTGGCCGAAAAGGTACATGGGGCCTTTTGGCAGGCCACCTGGATGGAAAATAATAAACCCAAATTGTAATTACTGGCCCGCTCGGCTTGGGAAGGCCACGGTTGCCAAACGATTCTCTGGCGACTCAAATTGTCTTAAACAACGCTGGATTCCATTTACAGGTACAAATGGTTCAACATAATCTTTGAAATCCCTGACGATTATGCCATCTGCTTAAAAATCATGCTATGGGCAGAGAAAATGGCATGTGGTCATGTGTTCCATCTCCCATGTCTGAGGAGGCTCATGAATTTGATCAACACATGACCACTCTGCAGGCACCTCAATCTCTTGCAGCTTGATTCATAAAAGGGGAGAGTCCCCCCCCCAGAAAAAGGGGAGAATGAGTCGGTTGGATGAAAACCAGGTCATGACCATTCATTCAGCACATTCTCCCATTTTTTTTTTTTTTTTTTTTTTTTTTGGGGGGGGGGGTTCTTCGAATGCCAGGATTGGACAGACAGCATTGGAATACTTTGTGTGTCCAGTTGAAATCCTGCATGTGTCTCATGCTTGGATACCCTTATCAGTAGAATAGACCAATCAGAAGCCGTTTCCACCATCCATCTCCTTCTAAAAGCTGGCTCAGCAACAATCCAAGTCACTTTATTTCTTACTCTCAAGTCGTTCACTGCTCAAACGTGAAGGACGAACATGCCTTTGCTAAAAATGCACTTCTCTTTCAAAAAGCAAATGCACGACACATTTTTTGCATTTTTGCAAGAATTTCACCATCATCTGCTAGAACTGCAATCTTCTGAGGTCATCCTGAGGAACATTTCATACAAAGACATTTTCACGAACCAACTCGAAAAGTTGCTTCCAAATAACGATCCTTTGGATGTGCTCTATTTTAAAAAGTTTCATTACCTAGAGCCTTATCAATTTGAGGAGGATTATGAGAAACAACAGGACGAGAAGGGATATGAGGTCTTCCCTTATATTATTTGGAAAATATTATGGAATTACTAAACTGTTTTACCAAGTCCGTAAAATTTGGGACGAATACGAACCTCGGCCCCTAGATTGGTGTATGCCCTTTGGTCAAACTATGTTGGATGCCATTTACGGAGCCGAGTGGCCCAACAGTCTTCTAAACTGCAGAAAATTGTATCATCTGCATGCAAACCATAGAATGGACTAAAACAACAGCGTGTGGACATTCATTCCACCTGCATTGCTTATTGGAACACTTGGAACGGAACAATAACAGTCCTTTATGCTGGGGGCCAAAACCCTTGATGCATGAATATTGAAAGCCCCCTAGAAAAATGGGAGAATGTGTTTGATGGCTGGAAAGGAGCATAGCTCGAACCAGGCATTGAGCACATTATCCCATTTTTTGGGGGTTTCTTCCCTTACCAACGTTGGTCAAGAAGAGGAGACACTTGGCGTGCTGGTTTCACAATCTATGCCCTAGGTACAGGGTAATGTGAAAATAGTTCCAAGCTCCCTCAAAAATATTTTTCCAACTAATGTACCTCTTCTAGTTTTTTCTTCTTCTCCTCCTTAATAATATAATATAACAACGTTAATCCTTAATATAACAACGCTAAAAAATTGAACTGAAATAAACAGGGACACAAGAATACACAAGGCTCCTAATTATAATGTTACTTACGGATTTGTGGAACTATTTTTTTCAGCAGGTTTTAGCACCTCGAAGCTCGGTAAGGGTGCTTACAATTGGAGTACTATTCAATGGTAAACCCTGTCTTTTGGACATTTTTATTCAGATACATCCATCGGGGGATTGGAGCAGGGTTGAAATGTTTTGGTGACAGGAACATGATGCAAGAAAATTGACATTTGTGGAGATATTAAGGAGGTTGAGGTAGGACGGAAGGACACAAACGTGTATTTTAGGTGCTACCTGAGGATGGATGGCGGATCCAAGAAACGTGTTGAAAGAGGAAAACTCGGTGACCACATGGGAGGCGTGAAAAAGAAAGCATCTATGACCCCGGAACCCACTTGCAAATAGAAGGTGTGGAAAGGAAGACGGTTATGGCCCTGGGATCCATCTGCAAATGGATGATGGGGAAAGAACGGCACCTACAAGAAGCATTCTTAGGGCCCATCGGCTTAAAGAGGCACACAACCGGATAAAGCCGCCGGGAAACTCGTGGATAAATAGGCGACTTTTGTCAAACGAGAGATGAAAACTCTTACGGTCATCATCAAAAAGGCAAACACTCATATAATATCAACGAAAAATACGTGGAGAAAAGACTACATTCTGCCAACGATGAGAGAAAAATCTTATGGTGCCTCCATCAAAGAGCAAGTACTGCACAATCAGATAATGTGAACATAAAACACCGGGAACAAAAGATGGGAAAAGTTTTTTTTTTTTGCCCTCCCTCGTTAGGGTGTTTAAATACAAGCTGCCTCTGAGGGTTCAAGCTCATTTTACAACTTTACCTCTTGTAATCTATGGTGTTACTGTACCTCTTGCAACATGCAATGATTCTTCACGACATTTTACAGACACTTGAAGAAATTTTCATGTGTTCCCGTTCGTTATCCAAAATGTGGCCAGCGCATGACCTTGCACCAATTTTACCCCCAATACGCGTTCAACGACACAGTCTGCAATCTCGTAAGCAAAGCGTCTTTTGCTTCGTGTAAAAAAGGTGGACTCATAGGGAAAAAAAGCCTCCTGACAACGTAAAACACGTCTCTGAATGATTGCAACGATTCCTGCACGACGCAGGAGATGCATCATCGTGGATGGAAGATGAAAAAGATAAAGAAGAAATGTGTAAGTGTAAAAAGTCCAAATCCACTCCTCATTAAATGCTTGGTCACCGCAAGGAAAGAATGAATGAATATGTATGTTTTTAAGATTCTATTTTTAAAAAACCTGATGTGACAGTGCGATGCTAGTGGGGAATTTACCAAGGTAAGTGGCTTGGGCAAAGATGTTTACAGAATCGTTCAGTGCTATGTCAGGGGAGACTTATAATGGTTTCGCCTCGTGGTGAAACGCGATGCATTTAAAACATTCTGCAAAGAAATGGAAACGATTCGGGATCAATTTGTCCTTTTACTCTTCTGGTGCGACAGAATGGTAACAGGCACGTGTCGAACACAATATCGGCATATGATTGGGGCGTATGAATTGGAGAGTTCCTTTGAAGTCATTTGGAAACACAAAATTCGTTACGAATTTCCAAAAAGTGGTCGTGCTAAGAAATGCGTGAAGATTCAGGATCCTTTTAATCTGGCATGAACGATCGTGTACGTAAACGAAAAAAGAAAAAGGAAAACCGCATGCAGTGGCATGATTCTCACAAATTTGAATGATTCGAGTCAAATGTCCCATTTTCATATGAATCCGTTTGATCCAACAGCTGCTATTGGAGCAGAATCGTAATAAGAATGTTGTCCATTGGGAAAATGCCTCGGTACATGTGCGTGACCAATGGTATAACAAACAATGGGATTTTCCAATCCACTTGATGGGTTAGAAATTTTTGAATTGTGTGATTCCTCTCGACCAACGATACGAGCTGACTAAAGAAAACATTCCTCTGTATTTGATCTTGCATGGTAACAAGAAATTGCGTTTGAAAAAAGGAAAAACGGAGCAGGACGTATGTTGTTTGTTTCAACTCATCCGTGAGGAATCCTGGTTTTTTTTTGTCACGCAAACAACAAAATTCCATGAATCAAATAAAGTTGATGAAAGAAAATTTAAATATTGCTCAAGAGGCTCACTGGTAAAGCAAAGTGACCGAAGTGAAGGCCGAAATATACGTGTTGAAAACCAAAGGAAATGAGTTGAAAACAAAAGAAATTGAGTGGAAAACTGAACAAGATAAAAACTGAACGTAACGGTTTGTTAACCTAAATTGTAAGATTAAAAAGAATCTTGAAGAGTGTTTTCACATATTTTTATATTTAGTCACTCGGTTGATAACGTGAGTGTCTAATCACGAGTCACCTATAGTGAGGACTGTAAAACAGTCGTGGTTAATGATTATTCCAAAAATGTCCGAAACTAAAAATGAGAAATATTTATCAAAAAAGTTTTTAAAACCACATGTTTTGCCCAACTTTGGAAAGAAATAGGTAGGATGATGCTTAAAAATAGTGTTTGAAACAACTGTCGAAACACAAATGTGGAACGGCTAAAGGAGGCGTTTTATGCTTGGAGACGTGTGTCCAAGAAAAGGACCAATCAGACGCCCCTTCCGCCTTGTGCCTCCTTATGAAAGCAGACTCTGATGGTAGATTTGTATCATTACCTATTCATCATGCGAGACGGATACCTCTTTGTCTTTCTCTTGGTGTGTTACCCAGGACCCGATTTTGAGGAGTTTGCCGCGTTTTTCAAAGAATTTCATATCCATCTCAACAGCTTACGACCCCTAGTATTGTATCGGTGGATTCGTTTTCGACGCTGAAAGAGAACATTCAAGCCCTGTGTAATCTTCTCTGCCCTGATGAGAAAACGGGCAAGTTGGACACTTATCCCCTGTTTTGTTGTTATGAGCCCGTGGCAGTGAAAAACCGCATTGTGGAAACGATAGTCGAAAAGGGTAACGGTTCAAGCTATCTCGACAGAACTCATCAAGCCCGATTAGTATAAAAAGGCCACAGTGGCATGGCAGTGGTGTGGACCTCAGGGTTTGAGCCAATGGCAGACCTTGGGTTGAACGTTGTTGAACTATTTGTAGAGTGCTTCCTGACCAGACACCAAGTTTGGAGAGCTCGAGACGTGTCCAATTTGCTTACAAAGTATGCATCTGTCCGTGCAAAATAACTGTGGACATGTGTTTCTCTAATAATGCTTAACCCCTTAACTGTGACATATATTTCAGAAAAATGGACCAAAAATGGAAAAAAAAATTGACTGTTTAATTTTGTTCTTTATAATATTATAAAGGTTAGAAAATGGGTTTTTTTTACAAAAATAAAATTTTAAATATACCTATTAATTAAAAATTAATTAATTAATTAAAATTAATACCTAATTAATTAAAATACCTAAGTGTCTGAATGGGACATTGCGAAAAAAGAAAGTTATTTGCAAAAACACTCACTGAAAAGCAACCAAAACTAAACGAGAAAGCGAAACTCAGCCTTTGTTTATCAATCCAAGTGTGTCATTGTTTATCTAACAGCACCCACATTTTCCCTCCGCTTTTTCCATTTACCCACATTTTCGAAGTCGTAAGCGGTGAAAAACTGGGACTACTAATGCCATCTATTAAGAAAATAAGGAATTAAGTATCCTAAAGTAGAAATGAACTCAGCTCGGGCTCCACAAAATAGAAACGTTAATTTTTCTCCTGCCCGAAGTCAGTTCGGGTATCACAAATTCTGCACGTAATAGTTGCCCGAACTGGATTCGGGCGACACCGGCAAG
Organism: Nephila pilipes; assembly: GCA_019974015.1. Lineage (NCBI taxonomy): Eukaryota > Metazoa > Arthropoda > Arachnida > Araneae > Nephilidae > Nephila > Nephila pilipes. Next base: position 54,251 of record BMAW01013454.1, read on the forward strand.
GGGTTCAAACGGACTCGGAACACGAATTTGACGTGTCCCCTCTTCAGACAACCGTCCATCGAGTAAAGAAGGAGAATGGACCCAAAAATTGGACAGAATGAGTGGGTAATAAAAGTCATTAGTACTTCTTTCCATTTTTTGGGTTCCTTCTCATGCCAACGTTCGCAGAGAGCAAAGGAAATCCACATGACCAAGATGGATTAAATGTTTCAAACTCTCTTGACCAAGATTGGTTGGATGCTAGATAGAATGGAAATGCAAAAGGAAGGAGAAAAGACGCTTTGTAAAACACTCGTTTGATTCTGAGAAATGCAAAGAGGTTGAGAGAATTAAACAGCAGTTTTGGGTGAGATGGAAAATGTTCTGAGATCAACACAAACTTGTCAGCTTCACAGAAAAAGTTTTTATACTCCAGCAAAAAAAATTTTGTTTTTGCTGGCTGAAATAGTTTTAAGCAGGAAAATTTTTTCTGAGCGAAGTTTAAATACAACCACTCAGCTGAGGCTCTTCATTCTTTGCTACTCATTAGTAAAAGATAACCATGGCTTTTTCCTCTGAGTATGATGATTTATTTGAAAATTTGGATCTTCCAGCGCCCATTTCACCTTTAACGCTGACTCCTGTTTCTTCTCCACCGTCCATATCATCCTCTGCAGAATCTGCTGCTTCTCCACAACGTCAGCCTTCCTCTTCCAAACACACGGTAGCTTCTGTCGTTCAAAGTGAAAAGGAGAAAAAAAAAACAATTCCGAAGTAAGCAACCCCATTCCAAAGAGGAGGCGAAGCATTCCAAATGGAGCCATCACGCCGATAGCAAGAGCTCCAGCAGACATTCTTCCCGAGATTCATTCCATGAGATTCCAGGTCCCATGCCCATGTCTCGAATCTACGAGATCCCAGACTAAGAGCATGAATAGAGCGTCTTTGTGCACCGGCTTATGGAAAACGTTTAATTTCCTCTTGATGCGAAGGACAATTTCCCCAATTTTTTCCCCATCCAGAGCGGGAAGCAAGGAAAAAAAATGAATTTGTTCCTTTTGACTATGTCTGTTTATTTCACAAATGAATACACCCTTAAGGTATCCGTACACCTTTAAAACGTCATTTTTGTCAAAATTTTCGATTTTCTAATTTTAACATCAGTTTAAATTTTAAACTTTTTTCTTTCTAATAGTGTTTGAATTTTGCTTATACCTTATTTAGAACTTAAGTTACAGGGATTTGAATTTTACTCGTTAGCTGATTTTTGAAACCGGAAGTGCCTTTCTGCAGACAGGAAGTTGGAAGAAATGTTTGTTTACATTTTTATTTTTCGAAATATCTTTTATATGTACAATGGTACAAAATAAATAAATTTTAAAACATGAATCTGAATTTTCAGAATGTTTGAAAATACATTTGGCAACAGGTTTTTAAATACATTTTTATCTTGAATCTGGCAAGAAAAGAGAATCGTTATTGTTTGTTTACATCTGTTTTGGTTTCTGTTCTCATTCTTATAAGTTTCTGATTAAGATTGTTTTTATTGTTGAAAAGCTCAATTTTTTTCGTTTAAAATGGGAAATTCAAAAAGGAGAATTAGTGTTAAAAGAAAAAGACAATTTCGTGGTAATGGTTTTACCAAAAATGATAGCAAAAATAGTACTGTAACTGCTAATGCCAGTGCTTCAAAATTGAACCTTTCTGCCATTCTAGATGAAGAAATTGCTGAATATGAAAATAAACCGCTAACCGGCAACAGAATTATTGACATAGAACTCCTTCTATGCTCAATTTTACAACTTTGTTGCCCCAAATGCTTCCACGATGGTTTGCTGTTACATGAAGACTCGAGGTATGGATTGTGCTCAAGTTTTGCAATAAAATGTAAGCATTGTGACTTTTGCACAGGATTTTCCAGCTCGAAGAAAACATTAAACTATCCTGAGATAAATGCAAGATTTGTTTATGCCATGAGACAAATTGGGAAAGGTTTTTCTGCTGCATATAAATTATTTGCAACATTAAATTTACCCAGGCTCAGTAAAACTGCATACACCAATCATGAGAATAAACTTATGTCTGTGATTTCAGAAGTAAGTGAACTGTCGATGCAAAAGGCAGCTAAGGAAGTTTTGAATATTCATTCATCTAAAAATAAATTAGCTGAATGCGGTGTTTCTGTCGATGGAACATGGCAGCGTAGAGGTTACACTTCTATGAATGGGTGTGTTGCTGCTTTGTCAATCGACACTGGCAAAGTAGTGGACATTGAAATAATGTCATCATATTGTCCGACCTGCAGAAAGCTTTCGAAAATGCCTAAAGGTATTGTATCCGAGACGCTTGAAGCAGATCATGTGTGTCGAAGCAATTTTAAAGGTTCCTCATTAAAGATGGAAGCTGTTGGCGCAAACAGGATCTTCAAACGATCAATTGTGAAACGAGGTTTGAAGTATTCACACTATTATGGAGACGGGGATTCTAAAGGCTTCATCAGCGTGAAAGACACATATGGGAAAGATAGCGTAACTAAACTGGAATGCATTGGGCATGTTCAGAAAAGAGTAGGTGCGAGATTGCGCAAACTGAAATCCAAAAATAAAAGTTTATCTGGTAAAGGTAAACTTACCGATTCGTTTATTGACAGATTGCAAAATTACTATGGAATTGCTGTTCGAAGTAATGTAGGCAATCTACTCAAACTTCAACAGAACGTCATTGCGGCCTTGTACCACTGTGCATCGAGTGGCAAGAAACCCATGCATGGACAGTGCCCTATCGGGAAAGATAGCTGGTGTTATTATCAGCGAGCACTGTCATGCGGCAAAAAGCCCAAAGAAAAATATAATGGCTTATCCAATGATGTATTAAATTTAATTAAACCGACATATTTAGAACTGTGTTCTAAAGAACTTCTGTCAAAGTGCCTTCATGGTAAGACACAGAATGCCAATGAATGTTTTAATGGCATAATTTGGCAGAGGGTACCGAAAGAGGTTTTCGTGTGCCTTAAAATTTTAAAATCTGGTGCATTGGATGCTGTTATACAGTTTAATGATGGGTACAAGGGCTGTGTTGAAATTTTAAGGAAATTAAATGTAACGCCTGGTTATTTTACCTTAAAATCTTACAAACACCTTGACAGTTGTCGAATTTTTGATGCTGCACGTCATTCAACACCAAATGTAAAGCAGCGTCGAAAAATACTCAGAGCTCTTAGGAAAAAAAAAATAATGTATTAGAAAGCAAAGAAGGTGTTATATATAAATCAGGGGCATTTTAAATATATTTTATTATGTTTATTATTAAAAATTGCAATTGAAAGTTTGTTTTTGATTTTTCTCAAAATGAGTTTTCTTGACATATTTACATATGGCAACGTAGATATCAGAAAAAGTTATGAACCAAATTAATTGAAATTTTGCAAGTGTCTTCCTTATACAATTTTTAAGGACCCCTACCACTTTCATGATTATAAAATTGATATATTTTTAGTAACAAAGGTGTAAATCATGTATTGTTGTAACTTTTTTATGATTTTTCATTGTTATTTGACTCGAAACACAATAAAAATTATTGTAATAAGATTTTCATCATGAAAGTAGTACCAGCCCCAAAAAATGTTATGATGAATAAGATAAAAGTTACAGAATAATGATATTTTTGTTTACTTTTGAGTTATGAGCGTTATTCTAATAATCAATTTATGTACTATTTTCACTATGTTTTTCACTCCAAATTTTTTTTTTGATTTAAAAGCAAATTATTAAATGTGTTTTTCATAGTTTTAGGTTATATTTTAGCATAAAAAAGTATTTTTATAACAAATATCAATGTATTTCAAAAAATTTTCTTCGAAGGTGTACGGATACCTTAAATGGGTGGTGCTTTTTCTTTTCACACGAAACTGGGATCAAATGTCCTGGTAAAGTGTTACAAAAATGTGTTTGTGTGAATGGATGAATGAATGTGTGTCGGGTTGCAACCTGATTAAAAAACTTGGTGTATTCAAACAAAAAAAATCTTGGTATATTGAAACAAAAAATTCTTGGTGTTTTCAAACAAAAAAAACTTGGTATATTGAAACAAAAAAACTTGGTATGTTCAAACAAAAAAAAACTTGGTATGTTCAAACAAAAAAAATCTTGGTGTTTTCAAACAAAAAAATCTTGGTGTTTTCAAACAAAAAAAATCTTGGTGTT
>BMAW01013454.1:60442-131392 GCA_019974015.1 Nephila pilipes
TTCAAACAAACAAAAACTGGTGTGTTTTAAATAAAAAATTTCAAACAAATAAAATATGATAAAAAAAACAAAAGCTGGTGTGTTTCAAATAAATATGGTCAAACAAACAAAAACTGGTGTGTTTCAAATAAAATATGGTCACACAAACAAAATATGGTGTGTTTCAAATAAAAAATGTTTAAACAAAGAAAAACTGGTGTGTTTCAAATAAAAAAAGTTTCAAACAAACAAATCTGGTGTGTTTCAAACAAAATATAATCAAACAAACAAAAACTGGTGTGTTTCAAATAAAATCTGATCACACAAACAAAACCTGGTGTGTTTCAAATGAAAACTTGAAATATTATGATTTCATGATACAAATTACCAGAGTATGGTCCCAAACAAGGTGTGTTTAAGCAAAAATAATTCAAATGGTTTTATGAAACAAATTCACAAGCTTGGAATTGTGTATCCAACTGAAAATAAAACACAAGGTTGAGGGTGTTTTGAGCTCACTCCAAAAATTTTTTTTCTGAGAATTTTTTTTTTTCTGAGCTGGAAAAATTTTTTGGTGTGAGCTTAAGGGTTTAAAAGAGACAGACCTTACCTTTCCACTTTACACACACGCTTTGTGTATTTGGAAATATTATGTGGTTCCAACTTCTTTTGCCTTTTCAAACGTCTACTTTGTCCGCTCTTGTTGGAAGAGATGGTAAAATTTACTTTCGACTGGTGGATGTTGCTGCTCTCTTGAGCAAGAATGGCGTGTATTCTTTTGCCAAACGCTTTCAAAGTGTGACCTTACAAGGGACAGATGTGTTGCCTTTCCACAAGGACTACCCCATCGTCACCAAAAAAACGCACCTGGTCCCTCCGAATGTGGTGTACAACATTCTAGCGGCCGAAAATGTCCCGTTGGGTTCCTGTTTTGCCAAGGCGTTAAACATGGGATATGCCTTTGTACCCCCCGTGAAGCAGCTGTTGCTGGAGAGTTTTAAGAAATCTCCCGTCTTGAACGTGTTCCCTGAGGGTGCGTCGATCCCTAAAGGTATCCTGGTTCGAAAATGGATCCAGGCATTTGTGGACAAGGTGCAACAGCAGCGGTGTTTGGAGGCCCAATGCTCGGACATGGTGTACGTCCCTCCCGAGGAGGCAACACTCGAGAGGAGTCCCGATAGTATTCCCTTGCCATTTCCTGAAACCATGCCGGAGAGGAGGCCTGCTTCTGGGGAAACTACTCCTGCTCCTGGGGAAACTGTTCCTGAATCCTCTCTTCTGAAAACCCTTCTCACGCGTCCTGCTCCTGAGGAAACGGTGCCGGAACCCTCTCCTCCCGAGCCCATCCTCCTGAAACCTGTGGAGACGACGCCGTTGCTCCCCACTCACCGAAAGAGACCCTTGGAGACACCTCCTTGTAGCCTCCCCAACAAGATCGTGAAATCCGAGCCCTCCGAGGAGGAGGACGTACGGTTGTTGTTGAAAGCAGAGACGATCGAAACCACGCAAAGGACACCTAAAGTGGGAGACTTTGTCATGCTCTATCCCAACCATCCTCCCAAAATTTGGTGGGTGAAATCGGACCAGACCCAATTGATTCGGGTCGTTTCTTTTGTAACCCTTAAAGAAAAAAATTGTATGAACGAGGCTTTTGTAACCAACCTTTCTATGGCTTAATAAAAAAAATGTGAATGTTTATTTGTCTGTTTCTTTTTGGTTGAATCACACACACACAAACATACTTGGAACAATCTCAGACACAGGGGAAAGGAATCTTATAACATTGGTGAGATGCCATGGATCCCCGCGTCTTTCCTGCTTGGGGATCCTTATCAGTGGCCTAGACCCATCAGACACCACTTCCGCATCTCTCCTCCCTATAAAAGCAGACTCTGCCACGAGTCGTGTCATTCTATTGCGCTCTCTGACACACACAATATGAAAGACGAAGAGACTTTTGGTTCGGTCGTGTTTAATTACCGACGCCCCAACCTCACCGAATTTATGGACTTTTTCGTGCAGTTTCGGCAACAATTGAACCGCTTGGAGCCCTCTGATATTGTACCCATCCTGCCGTTCCGCCAGAGTATCTTGGACCAGATGTCCCAGTTGGTGCCGCATTGCGACGAGTTGGACGTCCCCTATTTCCACAGACTCGTCTTTTTGGAACCGGGGGAGTTTGAGGACGAGGACCTGCAAGCCGCGGCCGAAAGGGGGCATGGAGCAGTGCTGCAGGCCATTTGGACAGAGTACGGCAAACCAAAACTGTACCTGCTGGCCCGTACGGCCTGGGACACCTATGGACTCCAGACGGTGGCCCATTGGATCAAATTGGCGCAGACAGTCCTGGATTCCCTGTACGGAGACCACTGGCCCAACACGATTTTTGAAACGCCCAACGATTGTGCCATCTGCTTGCAAACGATGCATTGGGCCGAGAAAACAGTCTGTGGACACGTATTTCATCTCCATTGTCTGTTACGACACATGAATACGAACAATACCTGCCCGATCTGTAGGCACCCCCGTCCTTTGCTGTATGATGCGGCGGCTGATTCGGAGAATGATTCAGATTCGGATGATTCCGATGATGATTCAGATTCGGATGATTCCGATGATGATTCAGATTCGGACTATTCGGTGGAGATGGAGTTTGGAAATCTTGATGAGGCGGAGGAGGCGGAGGAGGAGTACGAATGAACGGGGCAAGAGTAGGCTCCCCAGGAAAAATGGGAGAATGGATTGGATGGCTGGAAAGGAGCATAGCTCGGGACCAGTCATTCAAACCCATTCTCCCCTTTTTTTTGGATTCCTGTTAGTGCCAACGTTGGGACAGAGGCCTTTCACAGATGTGAGGCAAAGACATCCAGGGGGTATGTTTCACATGCTTGAGAACTCTCTTCAGACCCCTCTGAAGTCATTTCCGCCCTTATCAGAGGCATGGACCCATCAGACACCCCTTCCGCGTCTCTCTCCCTATAAAAGCAGGCTCCGCATCGAGCCGAGTCATTCTGAGCCTTTGCGTCATTCTGAGCATTCTCTGCCTTTGCGTTCACCATGATGAGCCACATGAAGGACGAGCATGCGTTTGTCAAAGTGGCCTATTTCTATCACCGGAAGAATGCCGACGTCTTTTTCCAATGTTTACAAGACTTTCGCCGTCGTCTGCTGGCCTTGCAGCCTTCCGAGGTCCTCCCCCTCAACCTGAATTACCAGGATTTGCTCCGCCAACACCTGAAAGCGCTGCATCCCACGCTCGATCCTTCGCACTTGCCTGATATGCGAGACCATCTGCGGGTGGAGCTTGAACCCAGTCAGTTTGATGCTGAGTATCCGGAACAGCTGGCCGAGAAGGGGTACGGAGCCTACCCGTATTTCCTTTGGAAAGAATACGGCATCGCCCAATTATACTACCTGTTCCTGTGGGCTTGGAGGGATTACGGGCCCCAGTCCCTCGATCGGTGGATAGCGTTGGGTCAAACGCTGCTGGGGTCGGTGTACGCTTACGACTGGCCTCCTTCCGTTTTCCAAGCGGCCGAACCCTGTCCCATCTGCTTGCAAACGATGGTGTGGACGAAAACCACCGTGTGTGGCCATGTGTTCCACGTGCATTGTTTGACGAAGCACGTGTTGAGGCATAGAAACACCTGTCCGCTGTGCCGGTGCCCTCGACACATGGCAGACGACGACGATTGAAAGAGGGCCCAGAAAAAGGGGAGAATGTGTGGGATGGCTGGAAAGGAGCATAGCTCGGGACCAGTCATTCGGCACATTCTCCCCTTTTTCTGGATTCCTTTCCTTGCCAACATTGGGCCAGATAATCTGACAGGACTTGTGAGATGGGTTCTTGTGAGATGGTTCCCTCCAACCAAGTTTATTCCACGCGAGTCTCTTCACCCTTCTTCCTAAACTTTTCTCATGACAAACATTACAAAAAAAATTTTTAAGGCTACAACTGCAGGAGGACCACAAACACAAAGTGTCCTCCTATATATATTGAAATGCAGTTTAGGACAAAAATGTCCCAAATTAGGTTTTGCTCAATTTACACGAAAAAGAGCCGAAAACCACTGGGTTGGAGCCAACTTTGGAACGAAAGGGGAGGAAAGAGGAGTAAAAAAATGCGTTCCAACACAGGGGGAACGGAGGAGGGGAATGCCCATGTCCCACCCAGGGGAGAGGGAACCTAGGAAAAGAACTGTAAAACACGGGATGTTGAACCGGAGAAGATCAGGAGAGGGGGACGACGAGAAAAGGGGGATCCTACGAAACGAAGGAAAGGAGAAGGAGAAACAGGAGGAGGTCGAAACGAGAAGGGAAATGGGGGGAAAGAAGAAAACAATAGCTCAGCAGGTCATGCGTCGAAGGATAAGAGAAACACAAACAAAGGGAAAAAAATGAAAAAACCTCCGAAAGGAAAGGGAATACGGGAAGAAAGGAAATCACCAAATGGAAATGGAACAAAAATATTTTTACTTTTTACTTTTTTACTTTTTAATTTTTACTTTTTAACTTTTTACTTTTTCTGAGCTGGCTTTTAAAGGAACCCGCCTGGATGGTAAGCTCCATTTAATTTTCATCTTGCTGCTACAAAGACAAATATTATTGTCCCCTCAACATGTCGGTCAAGACATTATACAGACATTTGAAATTAGCATCGGATATTCCGATTCGGTGTCCCCTTTGCAACGAACACATGACCGTGCATCATTTTTATCACCACCATGCCTTGGAAAATCATTGTTTGCAATCTCGCAAGCAATGCGTGTTCTGCAAGGGATTAAAAAGTTGGGCGTACGGAGAAAAAAATCGTCCCGCCAATGTGAAACACGTGGTGGAATGCTTAAAACGGTTCGTGATTGTCGCGAGAGACGAATCGCCTGGGATGGAGGACGAAACAGAAGAAGAAGAGGAGGAAGAAGTGACATCCGCAGAAGTATGCGAATGTAAAAAGTTTGAATCCACGCCTCATCAAATGTTGGGTCGCCGCAAGGAGAGGATGAACGAATATGTCGGGTTTTATGATTCCGTGTTTGAAAATCCCGACTGGTGGCGATGCGACGACCCGGTGGAATTTACCGAGGCGAGTGGTTTGGGTAAAGACGTGTACGGCATCCTGCAACGCTTTACCCGGGGAGACTTGGTTTGGTTTCATCTCATGGTGAAACATGATGCGTTTGAAACGTTCTGTAAGGAAATGGGAAAGATTCGCGGTCAATTTGCCCTGTTGCCCTTTTGGTGCCTCTGCGATGGCATGGTGAGTGGAACGGGCCGAACGCAACATCGCCACATGATTGTGGCATGTGAGCTGGAAAGTTCGTTCAAAGACATTTGGCAATACAAAATTCGTTACGACTTTCCGAACAGCGGCCGTGCCAAGAAATGCGTCAAGATTCAGGACGCTTTCCATCTGGCACGGGCGATCGTGTACGTGAGTCAACGGAAAGCCGGATGCGACGGTAGGATTCCCACCGATCTGACGGAGGCGGGACAACTGTCTCATTTTCACATGAACCGTCCCTTGCACGAGCATAGTATTGCGTTTCTGTGCACGCTGTTTCCCGGCGGAATCCAAAAATTGCTCTTGGAGCAAAATGGGAGTAAGAATGTCGTCCATTGGGAATCCGAATCGGTACATAAGCGTGACCGGTGGTATAACAAACAATGGAGTGTACCGATCCGTGTCACGGGATGAAAGTTTATAAATTGCGTGATTCCCTTGGACCGACGATACCAGCTGACCAAAGAGCCCACGTCTCTCTATTTGTCTTTGCATGGAGGTCAAAAAATGTATTTAAAAACGGGAAATGCGGAGCAGGACGTGAACTGGTCGTTTCAAAGCATCCAGGACGAACTCTTTGTGCTGTCCCGAAAACAACAAAATGTCATGAATCAAATCAAGGAGACGAAGATGGCACAGGAAGCTGTCTGGAAATGCAAAGTGGCCGAAGGAAGGGCCGAAAGAGACGTGTTGAAAATGGAAAGAGACGCGTTGAAAACGGAACGGGACGTGATCAAAACGGAACGGGACGTGATCAAAACGGAACGGGACATGATCAAAACAGAACGGGATGGTTTATTGGCCGAAATTGCCATATTAAAAAGAACTTTGATGCTGATTGTCACAAACATGTTGATGTAATCATTCGGTAAGTAGCGTGAGTTTCCAATCACGAGTCACCCATGGGGAAAACAGCCGAATGTACCCAAACAAGGTTTTTAAAAAACACAGGGTTTGAGCCAACTTTGGAAAGAAACGGGATGAAAGAAGCTAAAAAAACAGTGTTTGAACATCGTTTCATGCTTGGTGTTTATAGCAAAGAACCCATCAAACCAAATGACCAAGATTGGGTCGGTGAAAAGAAAAAAATAATGTAAATGCAAAAGGAATAAATGTTTCAAATTCACCATGTCCCAAATTGAGTTGATGTTAAGAAAAGAATTGAAACAACAGTGTTGGAAAGATTAAAAGTTTTTTGAACTCAACACAAACTTGTCAGCTCCACAGAAAAACTTTCTTCACATTTTTTTTTTTTTTTTTTTTTTTGAGAATGAAAATTTTTTTTGAGAGCTGGGTTTAAATACAACCACTCTGCTGAGGCTCCTCATTCTTTGCTACTCGTTAGTAAAAGAGTAACCATGAGTGAATTTATGAATTTTGACGATTTGTTTGAAGAGGTGGATTTACCAGTACCTCTTTCCCCTTTACCGCCGACTCCTGTATCTTCTCCACGGCCCATGTCACCTGCCGAAATACCAGAGTTGTATTTTGGAAAATCTGTTGAAGAATCTCCTGAGAGATCCCTTGCCGAATCTGTTGCCCAATCTCTGGAGCCCTGTTCAACCGAACCCAGAGCAGCTTCTCCTAAACCTGGGCCTTCCATGACCAAACCCACGATCGTTCAACGGAAAACGGATCCTAAACGTCGCAAGCGATCCCGTTCCAAAGAGGCAAAAAAATCTTCCAAACGGAGACGCACTGATAAAATGAAAAGCTACGACAGACCTACTTCTCCTGATGCCAGGCCCCACGATCCCAGATCTGAAGAAGTTAGGCCCCACGATCCCAGATCTCAAGAGGCCCGACCGCACGATCCCAGATCTCAAAAAGTCAGGCCACATGAACCCAGATCTCGAGAAGCCCGACCACGGGATTTCAAAACCCCAACTCGTTCACGCTCACCAACGGCGTCGTGTCCTACGCTTCGAACCAGTGGTGCGTCAAGACCTTGACGAAATGTCTCACCTACATCGACATTGGTACGGTCTGTGTCACCGATGCCCGATCCAAGTTGCAATTTCGGGCCTTTCAAAATAGCTTACCCATCCTGTCGCCTTGGAAGCGCCTCACCCTCGTGATGCTCAACCATGGGAAAGAGGAGCAGGGATCGTGTCCGTACTGCAATCGCAACGAATGTCATCGTTGGCTGGCGATGCAAGGCGTGAGCACGCTCCTGCACTTTCCCATCCATCCCATTTATCACACGTGAACAACGTTGGTGACGCAAGCTCCGCCCACATCAGGTCTGGGACAGTATAAAAGGACGAGCGGTTCGGAGCCTTTTCATCAGTCGCTCTTTTGCTCTCAGACACAATGGATGCCTTCCCAGCTGCTCCTTCGTCGACCGTGCGGCCGGTCTGCGTTCCGGACAAGACCGATGCATTGGACCATGTGGTCCGGCAAGGGTTGGTGAAAGCCTTCATCACGTACCAGGAACCCAAAAACAATCGTATTTTTGTCTCGTTTTCTTCCCCCACCTGGTTTCAAAAGAAAACGTTGATGGACAATTTCATAAGGACGATCCATGAGGCCCAAGTCGAGAATCGCTTTGATCCCGATGCCGTCCAGTGGGAGAAAATTTCTTAAGCCTTTATGAGAAATCCCGATCGAACTTTGAAAAACGCCGACAAGAGAATGGGGTACCAATTCAACAACATGTTCATCGTCGAGTGTTTTTTTACGTTTGGACTGAGAAAGGTGGAGCCGGGCACGATTCATTTGATTCAAACCACCAATGTTCCCGTGCTCATCTACGAGTTGCCCCCATCCAGTCGGAGGAGTCAGGCCGAACCCAATTTGTATCGGAGAAGTTTCGAGCCGTATGATCAAATGCTCTATCACCGGACGGTCATGGAACCCCACACCAGTTGTCCCATTCCGGCAGGAACGCAGTATATTCTGATGACCGTTCAAAAGACGGTCTTTGCGTTGGACGTGTTACCTGAAACCACCCTAACGACCCTGCTGCAAAATGGCTTTCGCTTGGGAGATTTTCGGAAGGCGAAACATTACCACCAAAAAGCATACAAGCTGCCTCCTCCGACCCCGGCGCATACACCTTTCGAGGAAAGACCTGCTTCGGGGAAAAGAGCCTTGGCCAAGAATTACTTGGAAGTGCCGAGCCGATACAAGAAAATGCGGATCGCTCCGGCCACGAGACGGATCCAGAGACCACCAACACCTGAACCGGCGACCTCAGTGTTTGTTCCTCCTCCAGCACCTGTGGTGGTAGCTCCTCCAGCTCCTGTGGTGGTTTCTCCGGCACCTGTGTTTGTATCTCCTCCAGCCCCAGAGACTCTTGCACCTGTGGTGGCCCCAGCTCTACCTGAGCCTACTCTGACCGACAATAAGACATACAATGAGTTGATGGATGCGGTGTTTGCCCCAGGTGATTTCTCCCAGCTTCAATTCTTTGATGAATACAGTGTGCCAGAAACGATTCCCACGCCTCCCGTCCACTCCGACGAGCCCCAGGTGCTTCACACCGTACCACCCATTTTCCAGGAGGAGGAATTAATATCTTTTCTGAATGGGTTTGAAACCAGCTTGGCATTGGAGTCAACCGGCGGGCCATTGGATTTGACCATGCCGAAAGACAATGGACTTGATAAATGTAAATCATTTCAAATTGGGTTTAAACCCATCCTACCCTTGGATCTAACATGTAAAAAGAATGTGTGTGTGTAAATACTTGTAAATTTTTTGTAAATAAAAAAAATGATTTATATCTGAAACTTGTGTCATTTTTTTGTCCAAACAAACACCAATCTTGGAAAGAGGCTTTTTTCAAATCTCCTCACGACGCCCCTTTTCTGAAAACCTTCCACTGTTTAGGTGTCATTTTTTCTTTGACAAAACAAGTCTTGAGACGATGGCTTCGCTCCAAAGTTTGTTGGAAGAATGTCGGCATCGGACCACCATTGTCTTTGGCAATGTGGGTCGGTGGCCGGATCGCGTCACGTATTACGAAGCCGATTATCCTTACCTCGTTTTGTTTGAACCCAACTTTGGCATTCACATTCCCCGCCTCATTGGAAAAACGGTGGTCGTCTTTACGAGTCATTTGGATTTGACGTGGGATCCGGGTGTGGTCTTGCGCACGTTTCAACTCGGTCGTCCCCTGTCCCATCACGTCCAGGACGCGTTTCAACCCAAGCATCCGAATGCTTATGCCGTCGACGTGACGTCTTGTAGGACGTTGGCAGAGGCCTACGTTCGCTGGTTGACGTGGTTGGATGCGTGGGAAATGCATCGGGAGGACGCTCTTCCCTGGCGTATCGTGTGTCCCCAAAAATGGAAATGGACCTTGGAGACGCACGTGGAACGCTCCCATTGGCAGGCGTTGGCCCATAATCTACCAGATCAGTCGTTTGACGTCATCTTTCCGCTCCTCAAGAGTATATAAGGCGAGACACTCGCAGCAGCCACTCATTCTGATTTTTAACTCAGAGCTTTTTACAATGCCTCGTGCAGCCTTTTTTGCCCACGCCAATGTTTTTCAGCATCGGGGAAAGACGATCCCCATTGAACTCTCTGTGGTCACGATCCCTGAGGATGGTAGGGATCCCCAGGTGTGTGTGATCACGGTCGATCACAGTAACCTGCCCGTGACCTCCAAAGATTGGAGAACCAACCGGTGGATCGACGACCGCATCCGCCTACCTCTGCAGATTCACGGAGGATGTGCCCTGGAGCATCTCGCCTTTCATTTTTGGGGTAAATTACATCATTTGGCGAAAGGGGAACTTGGCTTCGTCGTCGTGAAAGGAGACGACCAAAAGAAAATATTCAAAAGTTTGGGACTGTCCACAGTCTCCCTGGACTCCTTGCCCAAATTCAAAGAGTTTAACGACCCCACCTTGCCCGAATACCTCCACGATGACGTTCACGAAGAGGGAGACATTTCAGAATGTACGATGGTGAAAAGCTACCGGTTTGCACGATATTTGAGTCGTTTGCAAACAATCATGTCTGAACTGGAACGAAAAAGCTTGGACAATTGAACTGTTTAAAAAAAAGTTATCACCGAAAAAAGGGGGACCGAGTCGACTGTTTTTGTCGACTCGGTCCCCTTTTTTTCAAACCACACAATACGCCAAGGTTGGGACAGATCTCATTCAAAACTTGTGATTTACGAGTGTGTTTACTGTGGAAAAGGTGATACATTTTCATAAGGTTGGAACATATCTCATTCAAAACTTGTGATTTACGAGTGTGTTTACCGCAGAAAAGGTGATACATTTTCATAAGGTTGGACTTTTACGTTAGGATAATAACCATGGAAGCCCTTCCCCAGCCACAGGATGTTATGTTTCCTCAATCTGAACACTCCCTCTTAGCGACAGGATGCACTCTTCCTTCGCACTTCCGCTCCTGTCGGGTATAAAAGGCGAGTCGCTCGCAGCAGCCACTCATTCTGATTTTTGACTCAGAAAACTTAACAATGCCTCCATTAGCTTCCTTTACCCACGCCAACGTGTTCCAGCACCATGGAGAGCCTGTGCCCGTGGAAATTGCCTTGGCCACGATCCCGGACGATGGGTCCGAGCCCCAAGTGCGAGTGATTACGGTGGACCATTCGACCTTGCCGAGTTCCTCCAAAGATTGGCGGACCAACCACTGGATTGCGGAACGGATCCACCTGTCGCTGCAACACGTCCCTGGCAGCGTTCCGATCTCTTACCACAAGTTCAGTGTGATACACCGGTACCGAGATCTGAAAAAAGATTCAGAAGGAGGGGTCGTGGTCGTCAAAGGGGAGGATCAACGTAAGATGTTGGCCTCGTATGGTTTGCCTGTGATCAACCTGAATCACCTGCCCAAGTACAAAGAGATTTGGGATTCGAATGTTCCGCCTAATGTGCACAAGGAGGTGCACGTGAGAGGAGACGTGTCAGAGTGCAGCATGGTGAAAGCATTCAAGTTTGCCCGCTATCTGCAACATTTCCTTTCTGAATACGAATATGCTGATTCGGACTCGGACTGGGACTCTGATTTGGACTATTGAACTTTTGGTTTGATATGGATTCTGAAATGGACAATTGAACTGTTTTAAAAAAAAGTTATCACCGAAAAAAGGGGGAACGAGTCGACTGTTTTTGTCGACTCGGTCCCCTTTTTTTCAAACCACACAATACGCCAAGGTTGGAACAGATCTCATTTAAAACTTGTGATTTACTGCAGAAAAGATGAAGAATTTTCATAAGGTTGGACTTTTATGTTATGATGACAACCATGGAAGCCCTTCCCCAACCACAGATTGTTATGTTTCCTCAACCCTGAACACTCCCTCTTAGCGACAGGATGCACTCTTCCTTCATACATCCGCTTCTGTCGGGTATAAAAGGCGAGTCGCTCGCAGCAAAAGACATTCTGATTTTTTTTGACTCAGAGCTCTCTTTTGACATGTCTCGTCTAGCATTCTTTGCCCACGCCAACGTGTTCCTGTACTCTCGGCGACCCGTGCCGATTGAAATTGCCTTGGCCCGCATCCCTGAGGAGTATGACCGAGATCCCGAAGCGTACGTTTTGACCGTGGACCATTCCCACCTGCCGATGAATGCCAAGGACCGGTACACTCACCGGTACATGCATCAGCACCTGCATCTGCCGCTGGACATCCCGAGAAGTGTGCCCTACGAATGGGTGTCGTTTAGCGTGCGGGGACTGTACAATTACCTGGACCAAGAAGAAGGAGGGGTGGTGCTGGTGAAAGGATCCGAACAAAAGCATCTCTTTGCCTCGTTTGGATTGCCGGTCGTGTCGGTGGACCACCTGCCCAGGTACAGAGACTTGTGGGGTACCGACGTACCCATCTATGTGCACGACGACGTGCACGTGGAGGGAAACACCTCCGAGTGCTGCTTGGCCAAAGTCTATCGATTTGCCCGATACATGCAGCAAGTGGAGCGATTGAACAAGGAATTACAGCACAACCTGCTGCGCATGGAGTATTAAAAGAGACTGATAAAAACTTGGATGGATCAATGGACTGGAACCGAAAAAAGGGGGACCGAGTCGACTTGTGGTGTCGACTCGGTCCCTCTTTTTTTGGTAAAAAGAATGTGCCAAGATTGGAATGTAACTTTTTTCAAAACTTGTAAAGACCCATGAGATTGTATCCATAAAACTTTTGTTTCATTGACCTGTGTCGTGATTGGAATGTAACCTTTTCAAAACCCATGAGATTGTACAAGCTTCTGTATCAATAAAATTTTTGTTTCTTTGACCTGTGTCGTGATGATTATTTAAACTACCCCTCTCGAGTAGAATACTCACTCGCCCTTCTATGTGAAAAAAAAATTTTAAGCTTAAGACTGCACTGCACTGTAATAATTCTTTACCGTATTTACGTAAAGGTGAGCTCAAAATGACGGTATTTTTCATCATTGAACCACTTTTAAATAAAAAAAAACGTGTCGGGATACGCATTGGAATCCTCCTCGTTTCATTTCAGGTCGTTTTCTGTTTCCAGTCATTTTTTGAAAGGGTCACGGTGCTCAACTATTTTTTCGACCGACTGTATCTCCATTAGGACATGTGTTTACCAGTCCTCCCCGTGAACCTAAGTTTACCAGTCTACCACCTGAACCTGTGCATTTATCTTCCCTTAAACTTGAGACTACTGTACCTGTGGTTGCCCCTACTCTCCCTGAAGCTATCTTGACTGATGACCAGGCTTTCAATGATTTAATTCTTGCAGTATTTGCACCTAGGAATTTCACCGAACTCATGCTTGATGAATATTCAGTACCAGTGGAGATTCATACCACTCCATAAACACCAACGAGCCCCTGGTGCTAAGCACTGTACCTCCCCTATATCATGAAAAGGATTTATTTTCCTTTTTTAATGACTTTGAATGTTGCTTAGCCATGGAAGAAGATGTGCCATTGGACTTATCTATGACAAAAATTAATTTTGATGTAATAAAAATTGTCAAATTAGGTTCAAATTCATTTTACCTTTGTATTTGAGCGGCTGTAAGAATTTGCGGTAAAAAAAAACCTTTGCAAATAATAAATGTAAATATTTGTAAATTTATGTAAATAAAAATGATTCTTACCTTAAACTTGTGTCATTTTTTGTTCAAAAAACACCAATCTTGGGAATATGCTGTTCAAATCTTTGTGCTTCAAAATGTGTTTATTCACGAGTATTTCTGAAAACTTGGAATGAATATTCATTCCACTGTTTAAGTGTCATTTTTCGACAAAACAAGACCCAAGAATATGGCTTCATTACGAAGTTTGTTGGAAAAATGTCGGCATCGGACCACCATTGTCTTTAGAATTGTGGGTAGTTGGCGAATAGTGTCACGTATAACGAATCCAACTATCCTTACCTCATTCTATTTGAGTCCAACTTTGGAGTTTCCATTTCCCAAATGTTTGAAAAATCGGTGGTCGTATTTACGAGTCATTTGGATTTGACGTGGAAGTCATGTGCTTTTTTTCAACTCGGTTGTCCCCTGTCCCACCAAGTATGAGACGTATTTCAACTAAAGAATCCAAATGCATATCCTGTAGATTTGACGCCCTGCATGAGCTTGGCTGCCTACGTTCGCTTGCTGACGTGGTTGGATGCTATATAATGGGGTATCGTGTGACCCTAATCATAGAGACGGGCTTTGTAGACACATATGGAACGCTCCCATCAACACGCTTCGACCAATAAGCTGCCAGATGCGTCGTTTGACGGCACCCTCCTGAAGGGTATATAAGGCTAGAATTCTGATTTTACTCAGAGCTCTTTGAAATATGCCACGAGCAATTCTCTTTGCTCACGCTAAAATTTTTTACCATCGTAGAAACCCGTAATCGTTGGATTGTCTCTGGCATCGATCCCTGAGGCTGGAAGTAATCTTCGGGTATTGGTCATCACCGTCGACCATTCCAACTTACCCATGACATTCAAAGATCAAAGGACCAAACGGTACAACAATGACACCTTACGTATCCCTCAGAAGATCCCGGAAAATGTGCCCGTGGAACAATTTTCCTTCCTGAAGGAGAAATTTGTGCACCTGGTGAATGGGGAGGATTCTCTTGTCATCGTAAAAGGAGCTGACCAGAAAAATAATTTTAAGAAACTTGGACTGGAATCAATATCCTTGGACACTTAACCCAAGTCTAGAGACTTGTTCGACCATACCTTACCCGAACATCTGCACAACAACTTTTATAAAGATTTTGTTATTTCCGTAAGCGCGATGGTAAAGAGTTATCGGTTTGCAAAATACCTGAGTCGGGAACAATTTAAAAGTATGGACTGTTAAAGAAAAAGAGGGTCCCCTTTTTTTCCACACACACACTACTCCAAGATTCTAAAGTTTTCTTTTAAAAACTTTATGATTTACGTGTGTTTTTCTGTACAGAAAGTGTTTTGCAGATGATTGTTAATATGGTTGGACTCGTACGTTACAATGACTGATTTGTGCATCATCATCTATGGAAGTCTTTTACAAGCGACAGGTCACACATCTGTTTCTGAAGTATATAAAAGGCGAGTCGCTCGCAGCAAAAAGCACATACATTCTGATTTGACTCAGTTACAATGCCTCTTCTAGAATTTTTGCTCACTCCAAAGTGTTTCTTCGCAGAGGAGAGAGTGTGCCTGTGGAGATTACCTTGGCTGCTATCCCTGACGAAACCTCGAGGGCGGGTCAATACGGTGGACCATTCCAAATTGCCGGTGACCTCCAAAGATTGGTGGACCAACCGATGGATAACTGAACGTATCCATCTGTCGTTGCACGTACCAGGTAGTCTTCCAATGGCCTGGCACAAATTAGGGGTTTTGTTTCGCTACATTGACCTGAAGAAGGAGGAAGGATGTGTCTTGGTTATCAAAGGGGAGGATATACGAAAGATGTTGGTCTCCTATGGACTACCGGTGATCAATATTAACCACCTGCCCAAATTTAAGGACGTGTGTAGTCTTGCCATTTCGAGTTTAAGTTCCATGTGGAATCCTGCCGGAGGTGCCTCCCCCAAGGAGGCAACATTTCCGACACGAGTATGAATGTAGTAATGCAGACTCTGATAAGGACTATAAATTTTTGTAAAAAGGTGTTTTTAACGAAAAACGCTTAACAGAGTCGACTGTTTGGTCGATTTGGTCTCCCCTTTTTTAAGACACAATATGCCAAGATTGGAGTGTATCCTTTTAAAAACTTGTGATTCATGAGTGCTTTTACATGCAAAAAATACTTTGCTGATGATTATTAATTTGGTACAACATCAACCATGAAAGCTTTCTGCAAGTGATAGGATGTGCCATCACGTCAAATATCCGCCCCTCCAGAGTATAAAATGCGATTCGCTCATAACAGAAAGGCATTCTGATATTTTGACTCGGAGCTCCTTCAACATGCTTCGTATTGCCTTCTTTGCTCATGTCAACGTGTTTCAACATGGACAAATACCCAAGTCGATTGAGATTGCCTTAGCCCGCATCCCTGAGGATGGATCCGACCCCGAAGCACCTTCACCGGCCGCTTCACATCCCGATAAGGGAGTGTTCGGGGACTGTACGCTTACCTGGACCAAGGGGAAGGAGGTGTGGGGCTGGCCAAAGGACATGCGCAAATGCACATCTTTGCCTCTTATAGATTACTAGCCGTGTCAGTGGCTCGCCGCGCGAAAATACTGAGACTTGAGTGATACCATCATGACGACTTATCATCATGACACGTGCATGTGGATGGAAACACCTCCGAGTGCTGCATGGTGAATGTCGCCCGTTACTTGCAACGTATCAACCATAAGAACGAGGATTTGCAATACAAATTGTGTAAAATGGACTAAATGATACGGAAAAATAAATGTTTTTTACCGAAAAAGGGGGATCTAAAAGACCATCACATGACTCGGTCCCCCTTTTTTCAAAACACCCATTGTTTCAAGATTGGAATATAATCTTTTAAAATTTGTGCAAACCCATTGAATTGTACAATGTTGCATACAAAAAAACTTTTTAGTACCTTTATAACTGTTGAAGTGATTATTCGTATTAAATATTGAAATAACAACTATTTCAAATAAATTTTTTATTTTCGAACAACTATTTCCCCATCCGCTCGTACGTAGTAACGAGCTCTTCCATGATTACATAACGACGGGGATTCCCCGACAGAGATAAACAGAAAGTAGAATATGAAAAGTAGAACGGTAGCGCTTTTTGTTCGATCGGTTGACATGAAATACAGATGTCGCTCCGATCACTACACTTTTCACCTGTGTCATGATGATTACTCAAACTACCCATCTCGGGTGGAATGGGGGTTTAGTTATGCACAGGGACATCTTAAGGTATGGGCCAACTGGGCCCGGGCCTAGCCCTTGAGGAGGCCTCCTCTCATTCTCTACTCGGCCTCAATCAGATCATGATCATAATAATTTTAATCGTCAAATGTTTTTCTCGGATATGACTGGATGAAGACAGTTACTTCTATGTTAAATATGTCTATTTACAATTATTGGTGAGAATCAGGGAAAATATTAGTTTTATTTCTAAAGCGAGAAATGGTCCAATTTATTTATAAAACTGCTGCTGTGGGAAGGACAGTCACAGACATTCCTTCTAGTGATATTTTATTCGAGTTAAGGATCGCTCATGAATGGACAAAAGATATACACTTAAGGCCTCAACAGAAGTGACAAAAACGTACTTCCTATTTTATGACAGGCGTCAGGGCTAATAAAAAGAGGTTAGAATGACCTTAAAGGAAATCACTTCAAATTTCTAAATCGATAATTCTTTCCTTTAAATTTAATTTATTTGAAACAGCTAAAGGTAATTATGTTTTTATTTTTGAAATGTATTTCTTTGAGATTTAAGATAATTTACAAATATTTATATCGCTTTAAAAAAAGTAAAATAATATGTAATTGCATTTGGTTTGTTTGTAAAACAATATCCAGTTTTAAAAAAAATCTGCTCCTTTTTTTTCTTCTTTTTTTTTGGTAAATTTTCTCTCTCTCCCTCTGAACAACATGAAATACTCTCTAATCTGTTTATAAAATTACATATAAATGTTTCAACTGACTCTTTAGAATATTTTTACATTGATTAATATGCATAAGTGCGCACTTTCTCCATTTTGAATGCACTATGATCTTCCAAAAGAATTTTCGATTTGTATTGTAATTCAGAGAAATGTTTTTATTTACTTCTAATTTGAAAAGTGTTATTTTACTCGTTTAAAATTTCGAATGACTGTCCTTTTTATTATCATTGAAACCCAAATAAAAGAGAACATTTATGAAACGAATATATAACATTACTGCAGATTGTAGTAATATAATATAAATGTAGAAAAATAATTATATAACAGGAATCCTAGGGTACGATTTAATAATTAGATAAATAAATGCCTGTACAATTTAATATTTTAAGAGTGGACATCAAAAATGGAGAAATTCTCGTCCAACACAGTACAAAATAAAAGACTTTTAGTGTATAAGATCCCTCACTAGAAATATTCTATATGCTTGTGTATGTTTAATCAGAATTGATTTTGATGACCTAATTAATGATTTTGCGACTTTAAAATGTAGAAATCTAATATTTATATAAAACCTCATTTCCCCATGGAATGCTTTTATTGAACTATACACATGTATATATACACCAAATTATATTAAAGGGTCGCAGGTGGGTCCTATTTTTTCATAAGGCCCAGGATCTCAAGAAATCTTAAGACGTCCCTGCTCATGCACCATTCAGTTAACAAAAAAATTTAAGCAGAACAACACATGAACACAAGAGGCTTCTTAGCTGGTCATAAGACAAGATGTAAACTATTTTCCTGGACGTTTACAAAATGAAATGTGTAGTTTAAAAATGAAAAGTGTGTGAAATACACACAGAAAATTTTCAAAATATGAGCTAAAAATGAGAAAAGTAGCTCCAAAAGTGAATGTATTTTGAATGAAAAATAAATTGGGGAAAAGGGGTAATATTGAGCTGAAAGGAAGGAAAATGTATGCTATGGCGTCCCGTTTCGATGAAAACATGCGTTGGGAGACACATGGGAATATCCCTCATTTCATTTCAGGTCATTTTTCCTTTCCAATCATTTTTAAAGGGG
Source organism: Nephila pilipes (assembly GCA_019974015.1). NCBI lineage: Eukaryota > Metazoa > Arthropoda > Arachnida > Araneae > Nephilidae > Nephila > Nephila pilipes. The sequence continues at coordinate 78,796 of BMAW01013454.1, forward strand.
TCCCGGTGCAGAACTATTTTTTTTCCACCGACTGTTATATGCTTGGTTTCCTTTTATAGTAAATTTTCGCATTAATATGAAAATCAGATTGAGTAAAGTGTCGTAATGACTAGCGTTCGCTAAAATTTTTATTGTTGTTGTTGATTATTTTCTTTTCAAGAAAAAGTTGACGCATTTGGAGTTTTTTGAAATCTAGTCTTAATTTTTGTTTCCTATGATGTGGAATTAGACTTTAATCTTCTATAACTTTCTCAGAAAAAGTGCACAGTTAAATTTTGCAAGCAATATTAAAACGATTTTCGTAGAATTAAACTGAAATGAACTGAATTAAATCATCACTCAAATAAACCAAAACATTTTTATTGATATTTGAAAATTTCTGCGATAACTTTCAGTGATCCACGTTTTAAGGAAGAACTTATAATATTATACAAGAGAAAAAATCCGTGGCATAACAGAACATAATCGAGAAATGGAATAATTGACTTCAATTTTTTTGAAAAAAATATGTAAATGTCAAAGAATCTGAAGTGTGTTTACTAATTGAGAATACTTATCTCAAAAAACGAATTTAAGATGACTAGCAAATCGCGTGCTCGACCTCAACGTAAAAGACAACCTAATCAACTTGCTGAGGTAAGTTAAGTTTCTCAGTAACTTATTATTATTTTTTTTGGTGCCTTATGAATATTTTGGTTTAAAGCGAAAATATTCATATGTACAATGAATGTGTAGCGGCAGTATACAAAAAAAAAAAGTGAAAAAGGATTTAAGTTTCTCATCCTTTAGAAAATGTTGTAGAAATTAAATTTCATTGATGAAGTATTGGAAAAGAGGTCATAAAAATATTGAAATGTATTATTATAAATTTTTCTCTTGAATTTATGATATTTCTGAAGTTATTCCAATGTATATAATTTGACGAATACTTTTGGTTTTTTTTGTCCACAGAAAATTAAATAAATGAATTTTTTTTTTTAATAAAACAAAGCACGAAATTAAAATTTTCATGTTTAAACAAAAGTAAAATACATATCTCTTTTTTTTTCTTCTTGTAATTATCAAATCAAGAAAATAAAAATTCTGAGGCTAGTAGTAAGAATTTTATTTTCCTAGAACTAAGAAACAAAATAAAATTGAGTAATAATTTAAGTTTCATCAAAACATGGCCTACTCTGTTTCACTGTAATTTGTCAGCACTGGGAAAGGCAGAAAATATACCAATCTGTGTGAAAAATAGTTCTACCTTAAATTTAAAATAAAGAAAATTTAAAATTTTAAAATAAAGAAAATGTATAGAGATATGGAAGAAATGTCATACAATATAGAAATTGTGATTTTAAGAACATATTTTTTGTTAATTGCACGTTAAATCTAAGTGAATGAATATAATTAAAACAGTGACATGATGGGATTTCAGTTTGGCTGGAAACCAGTTTTCATGGTTTAGTTTTATTAATGTCGCACTAGAAACAACACGAGGGCTATTGGCGACTTGGTTTTCAAGGTAACAATTCTGCTGAGCATGCAACACTTGCAAGTCAATTTTACGCCATTCACTTTGTTTCTTTGCCATCATTTATACCTACAATTCTTATCTCTTGTACTATTTTCGTTTTTATTTGACATTCTAAACTTGGATTGGATGAAGATGTACAAACATGCTAGAAATTTTCATTTTATTAATGGGTGTAATAAATGAGCTGATATAACTAAATATATGCACTTGTAATGAAACAAATAAACTTTTTTGCTCTCATTTTTTCTTCCCTTGCCAAATTTAGCTTATTTTGGTGATTGTAGCCACTCTCTGCTCTTAGTGTAACTCACAGTTCTATGACAATGGCTATGAATCATCCTTTGTACGCTTTTCTGTATAACCAAATTAAGGGGACACAAAGTGCAAACATATTATGAATTGTAATATGTTCAAGAGGTATCCTATATAGAGATACCTTATCATCATCTTGCCTAAGCAAATATGATACAGGAGTGGTACTATGTCGTCATTCGAATTATTACGTACACTATTAAACCAAGTTTCAAAGACAAAAACATTTTGATGTTCTGCATTTTTAATGTGTTAATTATTATCAAATTATTTGTCTTTTTGCAATCACACTCCTTTTTTATCCATTTTTCTGTCTTTAGGAAATTGCTTTTTTTTCATGCATTATGGGATAAATTTATATATATATATATATATATATATATATATATATAGCATATAAATTTATATGCTATATAAGCAAAACTTAATTCTGTATTATACGATTATTGTATGCATAATTTTGTTAATAAATTGTAATCCAGACTTAAAATTACATTATTTCAGCTTATACAGGGTGATCAATTTAAAAGAGTACTTGTTTGTTTATTGTAATATCCACATTTATAATATATGTAGCAAAACTGTCAACATCATTACTTATGTAATAGGTTTGTATTTAATGTGGGGGTATCATTTTTTTCACTTTCTAAATGCGAAAACTCTTTTTTTTTTTAAACTTAAATTCGAGTGAACATCATTAGTAATTTTTAATCCGATTCTACACAAATAATTTTAGAATATTGTTGACTTTTTTCAACAGTTTTATTTACTTACTTAGTTTAGAAAGCTCCTTTCATAAGATTATGAATGACTACAGTAAAAATAGTCTGCATGAATTAATTCTTTGATTTGAATGAATTCCGAAGTGTACCTGGATATAATTAAAACTTTTATTGCTTTGCTTGGACAGTTACTGCTGATTTCAGCAAGGTGAAGCCACTCCTCACATGTCAAACCTACCAATGAAAGTGCTTAAGGAATTATTTGATGACCGTTTAATTTCAATAGGCCTTTTGCCACCAAAGTCACTAGATCCACCCTGTTAGATTTTGTTTTGTGGGGTTATCTCAAAGATAGGGTTTTCCAGAGAAGTCCTGTAAACATCGATTAATTAAAACAAATCATAACTGAAGAAATCTTGTGAATAACACCAACAATATTTATTGCGAAGTGTGTCAAAAAACTTGGTTCAACGTTTTCATGTTTGCGTTCAAAATGGTGGTGAACATTTTCAAAATTTCCTGTAAGGAATGATAATGTAATCAATTTGAATTAAATTATGTTTTTAAAAAATAAAATTATCACAGGATAAAGTAACATTGTGTGTCTCAATTTCTGATTCACCTCACAAATAAAATTCTATAGTTCAACAGTGTTGGAAATTTTCTCCCACACTTAAGCAAGGTTCAAACAATTGTACTTCAGTGTTAGAATAGTTACCACATCCATCAGATTTAAGGGATATAAGAAAAACCAACAGGTACTCTTTTAAATTGATCATTCTGTATTATGTCAATGTTTTGCATATATGTGCAATCTGTATTATACCAGTATGTTAATGTTTAAAATCAAAGTTTTAGTAAGCTGAAAATTTTTGTTTTTTTTAAATCTTACTTTGAAATTCATCAAATTTCAGCTGCGGTAATCTAGTGGTCTTGGTCCTGGTGGTCAAGTCGGGGGTTCGAGCCTTGATGCTACTAAAAGACCTGTCGTGTAGTCGGGGCTGATGCATGTTAAATCTGTTGGGGTCCAAAGTACTCCCGTTATCATTGTGGGGAAGTTAGGAGAGGGGGTACCAGCTCAGGTGTCGTCCTTGTCACTTGATCAAGGTTCAAAATTACAAGGTCCATTGCCAATAGTCCTTGTGTTGCTTCTAGTGCGATGTTAATAAAACCAAACAATTGCATCAACTTTAGAGTTGATGAACTCCAGTAATGTTTTCCAGGACACAATATTGTCTCATTACATCTGTTATGAAATTTTTAAATTATTTTTTTTAATGTTACTGATCTCCAAATTTTTTAGCTTATTTATATTATTCTTATTTGAACTCTTCCTTGTTCACTGTACTTGTATTAGTATTATTTTTTAGTATTATAAAACTTGGAGTCTTTTGAATTTTCAGAATTCTTCTATACTTACTACAAAATGTCAAAATTATATCCTCTTTTTATTACTAGGTAATTTCATAATTTTTGGGGGAGGTTGATAATCAGTATCAATGGTAAATTTAATATTTGTAAATTGGGATTGTAAATTCAGAAAAATACGTCCTCTTATTCCTATTTTATTAAATTGAAAACATTTAAAAAAGAGGTTTCAAATCATTAATTAAACTTTATAAACTTATTCTCCATTGGTAAGAGATAGTTCGAACTAAGCATACAAGAGTAATTTATTTTCAACATAGACCATGTTACTGGAAATTTACAGTATTTTTCTGTTGTATACAATTGGTTAAGAACTTTTGCTCTTGAATGTTTAAAATGTAATGTTCATTTTCCAATATCTGAAAAAACAGAAATTTAACTGAATAACCTGAAAAGTATTTTATTTTTATTACAAGTATTTTAAGGGCCCCTTATGAGGAAAGCAAAGTTTTGGGGGTGAAGGAATATTTAATATTTTTATAGAATATATATATATATTATATATATATATATATATATATATATATATATATATATATAATTAAAAAAATTGAGTATTTCAGCTAAAAAAATTAAAAGACATTTTTTTCCCCATTACATTTCTTTTTAAAATTTATTCGGCTATTCTATATTTGATTTAGATAGCTTATGATTTAATTTAATGTTATGTTTATGAGAGATAAGCATAAATTATTCTGATATTTGTTCAAAATGAATTGCATTGTATAATCCTACCACACACACAGTAACTCCTCTTCAAGAATATGCCCTTTGCTTAGTTTAAGCTTAATTTAAAATTCGTTTCACTTCTGAAGATGCATCTCATTTTGTATTGATTGCTTACATACTCATCTCATTATATTTCTCAATATTATTTATATTGATTGTCTGTTTCATAAAATTATTATTTTTTTATTGAATACTTTAAAAGATGTGTGTAATTCGAGATATTTCTTTTAAAAATAAAAAGTTTTTTATTTATTGCCTTTCTTTTTTTTCAAAGCTTGGTCTTTTTGACATTCCTAATCTGGATGCAGCAGATGATAGCAGTGATGATAGTGAAATTGATGAAAGTGCTCTTGAATCAGAATTAGAAGCATTATTAAGTGGTAAAGGAGCGAGGGCTCCTACAAGGCCCAACAGACCTAAAGCTAAAGGTTGGTAAATCAAAGTCATATATATTTTTAATGTTTTGTAAGGATGTGCAAGCATTAAAAAGATTTGAAACAGCTTTTTTTAAAAAAATTAACTTAATATTTTTAAAAATATTTTTTTGCTTTAAATTAGTGTTTGTCCTTTATTATAGCTACTAATTAAAATAATTAATTATGTGATGAAATGCACATATTACTGAATTAAAGGAAATCTTTGGGACAAAGTTATCTCTGTCTTTATTTCTTTATAAAATATCTTAATGTAAAATTGCATTTTTATTTTTTAAGAGATTGTATATGTTAGAAACATAACTTTCAAAGTCTATTTTTAGAAGGACCTGTATTTAATTTTAATATACATTTCTCATGTTTAAAAATGTCTTGATTTTTTTAGGATACAATTGGCATCTTAAATGAAATAATGTGTTTTGATGTGATTTCACTTATCTTAATTGGTATTTTGTCTTTTATTTTTTTTAGTTGCACAAACTGCAGGCTTATTAGATATTGATAAAATATTGAAAACTATGGATGAAGATGATGATGATGACGACGATGATGATGATAAAGATTTGTCTGGAGATGAAGATCTAATGGTACTTTAATAACATAAGTTGTTCAAATTTTTTTGTTGGAATTTATTTCTTAGTGTCTATTTTTAATTTCTGAATTTGTATAAACTTATAAAGTTTGTACAATTCTAACTGATATATTTTCAAAAATTATAGTAATTTAAAAATTGTTAGCTCACTGGTCAAAATGGAACTTGAAGTGAAGGATAAATTTTGATTTTTTTTATAATGTACTGATTTAAATGTTTCTTAAAAATAATTAAGCATGTAGTTTAATTTTTTTTAAAGGAAATACTGCTGTGTGCACATTTATTTTATTTTGCTTACATCTTAAAATTATGGTTATATGTATAATATGCATATCAAAATGTGGTTTTTGTATAAAATTGTTATACTAATTAACTTAGACTGCATCTTAAATTAGTAAAATTCATCTTTTAAGTTATAATAGCCTTCAAAGATACAAAAGATTTTATTAACTGAATGAAATCATATCACCAAGATGGCATAGAAACTCAGCAAACATTTTGGGTAGCAGTTACTTCAAGATTGTGTCTTACAATAGATTCACAACTTCTAAAATAAAAATTTACATACAATGAAACTCAAAGAAATAAAAGACTGATCACTTGAATGATTTAATGCTTCCAAGGGCTTGTCTTGCAATTATATATGAAGTTAAGTGAAACAGTTGAAGCATTGTGTAAACAAGTGACTGCTATGTTTAAGAAATTACTGCAGCATGATAAAAATATTGAAAGTTGTATGAGGTAAGTCTGAGATACTTGAGGATTGAAATTATCTAATCTATATCAGTGAAAGGAAGAAGAATTTGTGTGTGTATCTGTAGTCTAGCACAAAATGGAATGACCCAGAAGCACAGAATTTGGTGCAATGAACCTGTGGGTACTAATTGTATACACCTCTAAGAGAGTTTTTGAAATTCACCTTAGTTTTTAAAAAATTTAATCACGTAGATTTTGTCTTCTTTGCATATTAATCTGGTGCATATTATATCATTATCTGTCATTGCATGTGACTATACACAGGAGCTTTTTGAAGATTGTTTTATTTATTCATTTGTTTGTGTTTGTTCCTAGTGGTAGAAATCAGTTCTGAATTGAATGAATTATTTAATAATGATATCCGATGAGAAATTTAGCTGCTTAATGTTAAATAGTTTTTAAAAAATGCTCAAAATTTTAAAACAGCATTTCTGATATTGATAATCTTTCTATTCAAAATATCTTACCTATTCTTCAAATCTCATAATTAAACACCCTTGAAGCATTCTTTTAAATTCGTATGCAACATAACTGGCCTTTTTTATGCCTTTTGACACTTGTGCACCTTAGCCGTGTTCTGTACGTTCTGGATGTCCCCATATCGACCAGAGCCATTTCCCGTTGTTTGCTTGCTAGTGGCCTGCACTCGTGGCGTCTGTTTCAGATGATTGCCAGGACGCCATCTCATTGACTCTACCTAAACGTGTTGCTTCATTTATTGCCATCCACGGTGGTCCTAGAACATACTGAGCGTATGGTGTTCTGGCTTTGTATTATGCATATCATTTTGAAATAAAGATAACTTATTGTTCATTGATGTCTCTCTCTGTTAGCCGAGTTTCATCACTTTTTGGCCTCTCCTTCTTGGTGTTGTATTTTCAATGTCACATAGTATACAGGAATTGAGAAATTTAACGCACCAATTAAGAAATTTAAGTTTTTTTTTAATGAAGATTAAATTTATTTTGATCATGTAAATTATTTGTTTTCGAATTTTTTTTGGTGATTTTTTTTAAACAGTGCAGATTTTTTAAAAAATTATTCCACTCAGAAATATATACAAATGATGCAAGTATTCATATGGTATACGAAATGAACATTTGGCCCTTTTTTAAAAAAATGGGGGGAAATATTGATTTGTGGATTTTATACAAATTCCTACTGTACAACTAGTGAGGAAGCTCAGCATTTTCTTTGACTCTTTCTGTTATCAGTAAGATTTCCACTTCGCTACACATAGCTGGTGCTGGTGCATCATGGTCTATGTTGAGTTTTATTTTAAAAAAATCACTTATTTCTTAATTCGAAAAAATTAAATAAATGCCTTTGAAATATTTTTTTGGAATTCTTGAACAATATAGCTCATGTTTTGTACCTTTTTTTTTTTTTTTTTTTTTTTTTTTAAGTAAGAGCTTTTATTTTATAATTTTTCTTAAAGAATTTTTCACATTTTTTTAAAAATTTTTGTTATTTTTAATTAAAACAAATAATATTTAGAAAACTGAAAATTATTTAAAAGTTTGATTTTTGGATATGTTATCTTGCTCCAAGTTGGATATGATCCCTCATTAAAAATATTTAACATTTATTAGTTTGATTATTGAAAAGTTTCTTTAATGTTTTTAAAAAAATTCTTGATTGATTTTTGATTGTACATTAATAAAAATATTTAATTAGAAAAACATCTTCATTATTAAATTTATACGTTACTATAATTCATACTTTGCTATGTGATCTGCTAATTCATTCTTTCATTGAAGGCTAATTTGCATTTCACTGAAATTTCAAAAAGGGGTCCCCATTAAAAAATGTAAAATTTTTAATTTTGCATAGGGTTGACAATGTGTCCTTTTAGTTTTGTTTCAAATATTCACCTGGGCAAAGACTGGATATTCCAGCTAACCTTGCAAATTCCTCCAAACATTCATTACTTAGGGAGTATTTTTCCCTCTTGCTTCTTTCATTTCGTGAATAGACTTTCATTGATCACTGGAATGTAGTTAGGCCTTCCAATTTTTTTTCTTTGGTAATCATAAAAGGCTGTATACGTATATCTTTTTTGGGTAATTGTTTCAGCTTGTAACTGTCTTGTAACTCTTAAGTGTTCTTTTTCCTTTTAATAGTAAATTTTTATACCAAATGTTTTATTAAATAAGAATCAGAAAAATTGGTTAGAAGTGGAATATTGGAACCCCAAAACCACTTGTTTAGATAAAGGCTTAAGTTATATAAAACCACATGACTATAGCAAAATATGCCACATGATTATAGCAAAATAGGCCACATCACATCATTGTGGCAAATAGCAAAATAGGGGAACATGTTTAATTTCACACTTTCTCTTTTTGGCAGAATAACACATTGTTTGGTGACGTTTTCTGGTTTTGAAAAAAGGCTCAGTGGAATATTACCCATTATGAAAAGAGCATTTTTATTACATGCTGTAATTATTTGAAATATTATTACAATTATATATTAATTTTTTTTAGTTATTATTTATTAATTTTTATTTGATCATTTGAAATTGTTCAACATGATTTGCTAATGTTTATAGAAATTCATTTTTTTAAAATTTCTTAAATGACATTAAAACTACAAAATTTGTATTATTTTGACATTTTCAATACTGCTTTGAAAAATGCTGCAAAATTTTTTTATGCTGAAAAGAAATTTAATGAAATAATTATTTAAAAAATTGTTATTAAATTAAATTATTTCCAAATGTAATTTGTACTATACCTTACTTTTTATTTCTTCTGTTTAGTTCTACTTTCATGTTTATAAAGATAAATCTTTTCATGTTTTGTAGTTATGTGTTCCAAATAACAATTTTCAATTGATTTAATTCTTATTTAAGTTTTGATTCTATTGTAGATAATTCAGTCTAGTAGTAAACTTGAGGAAAATTTCGACTCAAACAATGAAAATGTAGCGGCCCCGCGGGGGGGGAGAGGTAGTGCTTAGTTACAAGTTGAATTTTGTTTCCTCTTATTTTAAATTTTTTGACAAATTAATGCTTGATCATACAGAGTTTGTTTAGTCTTCAATTTTGTTTATTTTATCCATATTTATTTTAATGTTCTCTGCATTGCTGATAATTAAAGTACAGATTTCATCAAAAGTTATAGCTACAGAATATGTGTATGAAGTATTGAAAATAGAAAAGTAGAAGAAAGTTTTTATCAAAAATACGGAGGCCCCAAAAAGGCATGAGATACTAATAGAAATACTGTAAATAAAATAGAATTTTAATGAAAATCATGATATATTTAAATTTTTAATAAATACTTTACAATATTGTTTCTTGTTATATTCATCGTATCTTAGTTACCTTATCATATGATTTTCAGCACCTCATATTTTTATGATTTTTGTTTCAATTTCTAAATTTCTTTTTAGAAAAATTTCTACTTTTTTGTACAATAATCAAAGTGTGTTCTTAAAGAGGAAATTTTATTTGTATTGCTTTTTTAATTTGTATATTTGTAATGAAAGCTTACTATTTGTAAAGTTTCAATCATAAAATAAATAAGCATTTAATTATTTTTTTAGAATGAATTGCAAACCATAACAACTGAAGAAACACCTCATGATGAAAAAAAAGAAAATGAACCTTCCGAAAGCATTCTTCCTGAAAGGAAACAATCTTCACACGCAGAATCTCCAAATTCTATATCAGTTTTGTTGGAAGAGAGATTGGCTTTGTATAACTTGGCCATAAATGTTGCTAAGGAAAATGGAGACTCGTCTAAAGTTCGACGTTATGGAAGAGCGAAGAAAGTATGCATCATTTTAATGTATTTGAATTTCTACTTGTATTAATATGCACCAATAAATTTCAATCATATTTTTTGTTTTAAAAGTGTTCATTATGTGCTAGAATGTACTATATCTGATTTGATGTGCTGATTCTGATAGCACAGCTTATTTATCAACTTGGATTGTTGTTTTGGCTTTATTTTAAATTTTTTTATTAGATTTATTAAAAGTTATGATTGAAGTTAACTTTAACTTAATTCAATATGTATGACTATTATTTTTTTCATGTATGATATTTGACGTTTTATTATGCTAAATAAAGAATAACATTTAATGTTGAAGTGTTTATTTTGATTTTTCATTGTATGATATTGCTAACATTTCTAACTTTCACATGCATCAAACCATTTTTAATCCTTTTCAGACCTTAGAAGACCTAATAAAATCAGCAAAGTCTGGTGCTTCAATTAATGAAGAGGATATTCCACCTATAGTTAAAATTCCAAAATCTGTAAATGCTGATACTTCCAGTAAGTATTGTGTAGAATATAATAATATAATGCATGAATATTTGATTTTCATTGCATAATACTTTTTTTAGCTTAAAAATCAAAATTCATTTCAAAGTTTTTTTGTTTTTTCTGATTATGAGTATTTCCATATAATGGGCCATATATGTATAGAAATTTATATTTTATTTTTCATGTATTTTGAAAAAGAGTAATCTTTGTTATTCATATTTAATAATCCTGAGAAATAATGAATCCTAAAAAGAGCCTTGATTTTTTAGTTTCTTGTAGGGTTTCTTGATTCCCTAGTATTCTATTTAAAATGTGACTGTATCTTAGTGATGATATTAATGCATTTAATCTTTTGTATTTTATTTCTCTTCTAGAAAGTTCAGATAAACCTCCTATGGAAAGGGATTTAAATGACTCCAATGTGTGTGAAAGTGTTACAGATACTTCTGGAAATATAAATAATGTAGAAGAACAAAAATCTATCAATACTTCGAAAGGTTGCTTTTTTCCCCTCCCCTTCTTAATTCAGTATTTAGTTCGTTCCAGTTAAGACCTTTGTAAAACTCAGTACCCGATGTTAAGGATATATTGCATTTTATGATTTGAATTTTCTATATAAGGGTTTATTTTACTTTGTTTCCCTATTGTTTTCCTGTGTTAAAGTGTAAACTATTAAGTAGCATCACTATTTAAAAATTAATATTGGATTAATTTTAAATATTTTCTATCAGTGTAGTCTTTTCATGAAGTTTAATGAGAGTAATTATGGATCTTAATGGTAGAAATTGTATTTCTGATAAATGCATACTCAAGTGTGTGTGTGTGTTTATATATATATATAATCTCTGTAAGGAACTTGTGTTCATGTGCATGACATTTATTGCAAATTTATGTTTAAAGTAAAATGGGAAATAATATTTACTGGAATATTTTTATTAATCCTGTAAATGTTAATCTCATTCTTATTGTTTAGTCTATAAGGCTTGTTAAAAATTAATCATTTAAAAATAGTTAATGGAATTTTAAGTATTCTATAGATTTTGTATAATTTGACATTTATGATTATTATATTACCAAAACAACATAAACAGTTTTAATCACTTAAATTGTGTATTATATTTTAGTTTGAGTTATTAACTTGCTTAAGCTGAATTTATATAATCTTTAAAGATAAATATATATACTGTCTCCTTGACTGAGTTTTGTTCCATCTAACAAGTCAAAAGTAAAACTAGTTGTAACTCAAATTTATATTTTTCAACACTATTTTTATTTACACAGGTATTAAAAATAGTACATGAAATGCAAAAATCACCCAATATGCTACATGCTGATCGATCTGGTTACACTCGCATTAGATAGTAGGAGACTTCACTTCTAGACAGGTGACCATATGCTGTGAGGTCAAACAGGCTCTGATGTCTAGACTATACTGCACTAAACACATCAGTTCTAGGAACTTTTTCACCTCTCTAATATAATTATCCTTTATAAATACAGATACTATATAATTGTTTGTTAATAAACTATTTCGAGCTAAATTAATTTAAACAATGTCTTTTTTACGTGTAGGTAATTCTTTATAATAACTTCTTTACTTAATATACATATGTATCTATGTAACTCATAATATAAAGCACAGCATGTCATAGTATATTTCCTATATAGGGGCTCCACTGACAAGATCCGAATTAATAACAAGGCGTAACCAATATAAAGTGGCAGCATTGCAGGCCAAGAGAGAAGGGAATAAAAATTTAGCATTAAATTGCTTAAAAACTGTTAAAGTTAAGTATTATTTTTAATTTTTATTTAAATAACTTCTTGCTTAAGAAATTTAATTAAGTTCTTATATTGTGGAAGACTTCTAATATCTTCTTTTTTCCAGTATTGTGACATAGATTGATCTTATTGAAGTTTAAATATATCTGATTTATTAAAAATACTTGCCTATATTTAATTTGTATCTAAATGTTCTCTTTGTAGTCTATTAATAAAAAAATATCATTCACTGTTTTTAATTTTTATTGAATTTTAAATAGTTTTAAATTTGCTTCTTTACCTTATTTAAATAAATGTTTTACTTTTTAATTTTTTTTTTTTTTTTTTTTTTTTGGCACTTTTTTAAAAAATGATTAAAATGACATTCATTTAAATTTGTTTTTATTTATGTTGTTATGCAGAGTATTTTCAATTCTTATTAGTGAAAATTAATCATTTTGCATTTTACGGTACTTATTACGGAAATTCGGTTATGTAACCGATTCTATTAGTAATGTCAAATTTGTTAAAGATTTATTGGCCAGATTATACAAATTGACTTTATTAAGAAGGGTTTTTTGATCAAATTTAATTTTTGCTGATGTGTGTTGGAAAAGACAGCTTTTTAATTGGAAAATTCAGTAGCTATAAGTAAATATGATAGTTTGGTTTAAGAAAAAAATTAACTCTCATCTGAATTAGCTAAATCAAAATTTCCAATATCTTTGTTATGTAGAAGGAGTTCTTTTCAATAACTTATTGTGTCCCTTCTCTCTGTAACATTCTTACTTATTTCACTAGATGTGTGAAATGTTTCAAAATATTTGCAGTGTGCGTATCAATTTCTTAATTCAGATTTCTCAGTTATTAAACATTAGGTATATATTAATGGTTTAAACATATCATATATACGAAAGGAGTTTAATTACTATTAAATTATGGAACAAAATTCTTTTTAGAATAGGTGTAATTAGATCATGCTTATTAATATTGTTATTCGTGTGTAATTTACAATTTAAAATAATTGAATTCTGTGTCTTACTTTCATCTTTACAAATGTATGATAATTTTGAGGGTTTTTTTTCATTATGATGCTAATACTATTTTCTAAACTCTGCTAAATAATTAGGGAAATTTATGTCAAAAAAATTTATTATATATATACTTGATATTTAAAATTTTTTTTTTTGTGTGCATGGATGCATTTTATTCTTTTATTTGGTTTTTTAAAGTAGATTTGTTATTTTTGGCATGTAGAACATTGATTAATATAAAGGGTGATATTTATAACCATTATATCAGTGTAATATTTTTTCCCTACAAAGTTTATTTCTATTAGAGCAAATACTCTTTTTAAATCAGTTAAAACGTTTTATAAAATACGGAGTGTAAACCAGAATGAATTAGTTTGCTTGAAGTAGTTTAATTAACCTCTCTTGCATTTTTTCTTTTATGATTAATAACCTATTATTAAAAGTAAATTTTTTAGGGGAATTTTAAAATATTTTTAAATTTTACTGAAATTTTGGAAGATTTGCTATTTGTTGTGTCAACATTCAATTCTCTATTACTTAAGTTTGTGTGATAAATTAAATGTAGCATTTTATTTAATATTTACTGTTACTTTAATTATTTAATAATTTAAACATCAAGGGTAAAATATGTTTTAATTTCGTAACTTAATGTGTAAAAGTATTTTATTTGTTGTATTAAAAATGCATAATTTCAGACATTTGATGCTGTGATTGAAGCTATAGATAACAATCTACCTGTTGATTTGTCAAATGTACCTCCTGCACCTAGAAATTTCTGTGGTAAATTCAATCTTTTTATGTTTTACTATAAATTTATATTTGTTTTTCATGTTTCTTCACATATATTTTTAAAGAGTTGATTGCTGTCTTAAATTAAAATATATTCAGAAGTCCCTTTTATTTATTAACATTTGCTATTTTCAGATACAATCCAAACAACTGAAAAAAGCAGTTCTCAGCATGTTGATCATGATGAAGTTCAAATGTCATCGGATATTGCAAAAGCTGCATTAGCAGCTGCAAATGGTAAAGTTTATTATGTATTATTTGTAAAAATGTCCAAAATTTTTTTTATGCAATTCGTAATAAGTAGATATGTCTTAACTCTTTGAAGGGCATATTGTTAAAAATTACATCAATCAATGAAGCAGTATGAAAAATATATTGCTAAGAATCAGTTGACAAAGGTATCTTTAAAAAAACTGATGTCTCCACCCTTCCATGGGTACCCAACCTATTGGAAGAAAGGATGCACATTTGTCTTATCTGTGCTCTTTATCTCCTCCCAAAAAAATTGATAAAATAGCACGAAATTTTATGTAATTTATGACATTTTATGAAATTTTTTTTGTAATTTTGGTTTGACCTAGTGAATCCTAAAAGGTTAATGGAAATTCATCGAGAATTTACTTAACCCTTTCAGATGTGGTATATAAAAAAAGATAAGTTTTGCTGAAATTCATCTGATATGCATTCATAATATTGAAAGGACACACTATCAAGCAGTCAAATAAATTTTTATTTATTTGCTGATTTTTATGACCCACTGCCCCTGTGAGACATCTTGGAAGAAATAGATATTTTCATAAAAATATATATTATTTTAGTTAATTTTTGAAATATTAGGATTACAAAACACTTAAGAAAAGATTAGACTTAGAATGTAGTGATATTTTCGTCATCACTTGCTTCTGAGAGTTACTCCAATCCATCAGAAGAGAGCTCTTCAAACAAAGCAAGTGCTTTCTCAGCTAAAAATTCTTGGCTAGGCATTATTTTAAAGATATCTTTTAGAAATATACATATTTAAATATTGATTAAAACTGGATTTTAAAACTGCCTTACTTATTATGCAAGTTTTTCTTTAATAATTATGCACCCTATTCTACAAAATCCGAAACGGTCACAAAAAGAAATGAATGCAACAAAGGCTAGATAAAACTGAAATGCTGGTGAGTGTATGGTTTCCATAAGATCTCGGAAACCAACTTACTACATTAAAATGGGCCATGTCATATACAAAACACACCCTCTTCATATGTGATAAACAGACATTTCATGCAGAAAATGGTCAGCCCTCTCTACTCTGAATTATTCAGCAGGATGCATTCTCAAATCTTTTTTAATTTCTACTGAAATGGATTTTATAGTTTAGAAGGACCTATCCTTTCTTTCAAGATTCACATTTAGTGCCCAAATGCCAAGGATTCTTCTCCCAAAGCAGGTATCTCTTTGCTCTGTTGTATCTTTTGTAATCCTACTGGTTGACGCTTTCGTCTCTGTTTATTTGGATCCTTTCATATCTCTTCCGCTTCAGACAATAATGCGACTTCCCACTATTGCCACCAGCCTATTGTCTATTTCATACTTACACCTCATGCCTATCATCATCAAGTCCCTAATATGTGTCTCCAATCAGTTCTATTTTAGATGCCTTCGAGGGCTGTCTTTCCATCATCTCTTTGCTTGATTTTTATTCCAATATAGTTTTGGCTTCAAAAAATCCTTTCTCCCTGCACTTCTGTTTGTTTTCTTTTGGTACATGTGCACCATGTTGATTAATTCTATTCATGCTTTAAATTTATTTCCTTTGGAGAATATATCTGCTTTTTGGCGGACTAGTTCTCCAAAACATATTTATCCCTTAACCTCTATCTTTTTTACTATATTGAGGCAAATTGTCCCATTTCAGTTAAAAGAACAAATTTCAGCGCTACCATCTGTTGCTCACTAGCCCAATGTTTTGGTGTTGGTACCGGGCCCTAAGTCCTCCCGTTGGCGTGGTGTAGATGTTAGGAGAGGAGGGTGCCAGCTCAGTTATTATCTTTGTCACTTGACCGTGGTTCAAAATTACGAGGTCCGTCGCAAATAGCCCTCGTGTTGCTTCTAATGTGACGTTTATACAAGCGAAACTAAACTGGGTGTTGGTACCAACTTTAGACCATCTAGTTTGAAGTATGATATTAATACATTATATATATTTTGTTTTTATTAAATAGCAGTATTTTCGTAAAGTTTCAATCTCATAGTTTAGGCAAATGAGTCAT
Organism: Nephila pilipes; assembly: GCA_019974015.1. Classification (NCBI taxonomy): domain Eukaryota; kingdom Metazoa; phylum Arthropoda; class Arachnida; order Araneae; family Nephilidae; genus Nephila; species Nephila pilipes. The sequence goes on from BMAW01013454.1 coordinate 95,410, forward strand.
CTCAGAAACATTTATGTTAGGGAAAAAACAACCACTGCTTTCAGATATATATTTAAAGTTCTCAGTTTCATATATATAAAGCTCACAATTTCACATATATAAAACTCACAATTTCATATATATAAAGCTCACAGTTTCTTATTTATAAAGCTCACAGTTTCTTATATATAAAGCTCACAGTTTCATATATATATAAAGCTCAGAATAAATTCATATATATATATATATATGAACTTATATTGGAATAAAATCAGTATTTATTATTTCATCTTCATGGTTTTGCCATCTAATGTAAGTGAAGAAAGCTGTATACTACCAGTAAAGAAGATAAATGTGTGGAAAAAAGAGTATTTTACAGAGAAATTTAGCGTGATGAAAAGGTGGTTTAAATAATAAACCACCAAACCTGAAATAGTTAATAAACGTTTTTGCAGTAAACTCACTATTATCTATTTTTGCAATTGTGACCTAATTTGTATAAAAATTGTCAATTTTTTAGAACCCGAAGAACCTGAACTTTTTGCAGCCCCACCACCTCCAGCAACAATACTTGAAGCTCTAGAGCAAAGGCTTGAAAAGTATTCAGCTACTAAACAAGCTGCTGAAGTTGAAAATAATAGTCAAAAAGTACGGCGACTACAAAGAATAATAAAAGTAAGTAGTTTTTGTAAGTTTAAGTTATTTATACTTTTTAAAATTTAGCAATGTTTTGCATTTCTAGTTTCAACATTTTTGTGTCTTTCATTGAATGCATGTGAAAACAAAGTTTGGACAAAAAATAAATGCTGCCATATCATGAATAATAAAGTGAAATTCTGATTTCTAAGCTTATAATTCTGTGTGTACATTAGTTAAAAAATTAAGTTTTTGCATTTTTTTTGTCATAGTTCCTACTTTTGTAATTCATATAGATAAATATGTTTTTGTAATTAGCCTTATTTTTCATTGGAAATAATTATTTTAAAATGATTTATTGTTTAAATTAAAATTCATTTATAAGATTTCATCTTGAAAGGTATTCTTACCAAATTATTAATTTCATAACCATGTGACATATATTTAAAGTAAATCGGTAATCAGATGAGATATTGTGTTGATACTAGTTGTCAATTTTCTCTTGAAAATATCTGGATTTAATTCAAATAATTTGACTAACTTAACTGGAAGCATCTTATTTTATGTTTTGTCAAACTTTTCATAATTTATATATATTTTTTCTTATTTTTTGCTTTATAAATAAAACTTCGTTGTTTCAACTTCTCTCTGTCATGTTAAATCTCATCATTTGTGTAAAGTCGATTTTATGGCACATTAAGTATACTATAATTATTTTAAGATTTTAATTATACTATATACTGTACCACATTTAATTGAATGATGGCCTAAAATATCAATGATGTTAAGTGATTAGATAATTTGTGCATGTGTGTGATAAAAATATTTAAAAAAAAAAAAAAAAAAATTGTGAGCTAATTTTAAATCAATAAGTTTTTCAAGTATTATTCCAAAACAAGGGAATCTATGTGTTTCCCCCCTTCCTTAAGATTGATTCAATTTTTTTTACTAATCATCCTTAATATATCGTTCAGTTAATTTGATTCATTTGGAACTCAATGAATGTTGCATTTATTTATATAAATATATCTCTTTATGGTAATAGTAAATTATAGCATTCAATGAACACCAAATATTAAAAAAAAAATTACAGTATTCAAGAAATGTCAAAAGTTTAAAAATAGAAAATTTGATTAATTTCAAATGATATGTATCGACAATCAGTCTTGCCCATTTAATATAAATTTATTGTTATTTAAGTAGTGAACATTAATAATTCTTCTCCGTATGATATTTGAAGCATGTATATCTGAATTAGTTACATTAAATTTAACTTGTGTTATTCAATGTGTAAAGTAGTTTTTGTCAGGATTTCTTTTTTTCAGTACAACATTTCCTCGAAAAAGACCAAGCTTTGTCTTATTGTTTTCTTGACACCTTAAATTTTGTATTTTATAGCAATATGAAACTGCTATAAAAGACTATAAAGCTGGGAAATTTTGGGAAAGCTATGAAGAACTTCCAGTGCCACCTGGTAATATTTTTGTATAGCTTATCATAATTTAATCATATTTATGGTTGCTTTAGCATGTTAAATTTATTTATCATACAAATTGAGCATCTAAAATATTTTATTGCTATATGGCAGAGGACTTCAATCTGGGTTTCTATATACTTTATATAGTTTCTAGAACTATAGGGTTCCCTGGAACTTTGATAGGGGTTCTGTCGGGCTTTGACAGGGTTTGGCTCCGTTGATGTCTCTCAGAATGATATATCATTCAACACTCTGTTAAAACTAAAATTTACTCAAGTTGTTATGCATTTTAGGATTGGCATTAGAAAAGAATATCCTGAAATTGCCAAAAGAGCAATGAAACTTCTAATGTCATATGTTCAACCTCTGTTTGTGAAAAATCTTTCTCTTTGTACTCTGCAACTAAAACAAAATACAGAAATAAATTGGATGCAGAAGAAGACATAAGGTTGCAAATTACTACAATTATTCTAGACATTAAAATACTTTGCAATAAAAAAACATTTACAGCCAAGTCATTAAAATATTCTTTTTATTAATTTGTAAAATTTAAAATATTGTTTATTATTCATAGAATATATTTTAGAAAACCAAAAAAAGTCATTAGTTACCTTCCCATTCATTATCTTAAGATGTTTGTATTGTGATAATATATACATGCAATAACAATTTTGTAAATTTGAGTAGGATAAAGCTTTGATATCCTATTTTTTCTGCTCTTGGATGAAAGGATTCCTTGAAGAAAACGGTAAGCTCAAAGGGTTCCCCAATGTGTATGAGGTTGAATACCACTGCTATATGGCATTTATCTTTTTGCTTATTTCTTTGCCTTGAGCATTTATTTTTTTGTGATTTTATATTTCTTTTTCTTTATACTTATGATAGTGGGATTTAGAAGTTCATACTATTTTTTTCCAAATTCATGATAGTACATTTGTGGTTTATATTGTGATTTTTTACCATTTGTTTTAATTGCTTATAATCCTTTACACAATTGAATATTGTGTAAAGTATAAATAATAAGTTTTCCTTTATAATATGTTACCCATATTAAATATTCATCATTTACTGGTATATATTCAAAATGTATCATTGTTACTTTAGTTTCTACACTTTTGTAGTTTTTCATCATTATGAAATATGTATATTACATGTTTATTCTTCCTAATTTTTATTAATAATTATATTTTCTGTACAAAAACTTTCATTTAATTTAAAAGTTATGTAAAAGCTATTTAAATAAACACAATATGTATGTTTAGGACTTGGCTTTAAAGTTTTGATCTGTTTAAATCTTTTTTTTTTTTTAAGTAATCCCTCATTGTTTTCCTTACAGGCTTTGCTCCCATTCCTGTTCCTAATGAAAAACCTACTAAACCTGGAGAGAGTAGTGGGAATGCACCTATGCAAAGTAAAATTTCTGGCAACTCTAATAACAAAAATCCTCCTCAGGCTGCTACGAATACAAACACACATGCAGTGAAGAAACCGAAAGGTGTCAATACCTTTATATAGTTATGTTTATAAACCAATCAATCTTGTGTTTTATGATTTAGTTATCCTTTTATGAGATTAAGCCCAACACATATAATTTACCCTGAATTGACGATTTTTGCAGTTTGAAAGACTTCTAGATTACAGGAAATAGGGTTAAATTTGAATTGCTTAAAGTTATCCCAATCTTATGTTAAGTATAGTAGAATGTCATGTGTATGTTGAGAGATTTTTTACATTTACTTTTTCATTATAAGTATGTGTATATTTGATTTCAAAGTAATGATTGTAGTTGTAAGAAAAAATTGTTTATTAAGTTACATTAACTTAAAATATTTGTCTAACTTTTAAGGTAGAAATATCAATAAAAGTATACGCATTCTTAACTTTTTAAAAATTAAAAAAAAAAGGCAAATTAATTTTATGTTCTGTATCAGTTCAGAGAACAAATACATCTACTGTTGGAGAGAAACAGCTCGAGTTTTTACTGGAAAGACAGAAGTTGTTTCGGCAGGCAGCTTTGGCAGCCAAGCAAAATGGAGACATTCAGCAAGCAAAAGAATATTTACGCATGAGTAAAGTAAGAATTTTTTTATGCATGTGTTCCTGATTTTTAAAAAATTCATACTTTAGAAGTACAAACTAAGAATTTGTGAAATGTTTTTAGATCTGTGTTAAATATTGCAATACCTACAATAAATTGAGTTCCATGTTAAATTTTTTTATGTTATTATAGGGCTTTGATTCAATGATTGAGGCAACAAAGTGCGGATTGCCAATAGATGCTTCAACAGTAAGTTTGACATTTCTTTGCATATTTTTTTCCCAAAGATTTTTATAATAGCAAATGTTTCTTTACAAGTGTGTTTATTACTTGTGTTCACATTTTTGATACTTTAATTACTATTTGTTGTATTGAACTTTGAAAAAAGAAACCTGTTGATTGGTTTAAATAGTGAAACACACTAAAATTTTTTAAAAAGTTCTAAAATAGATGTACATGGAGGCATTCAAATAAAATATAATCTGAGTTTAGTATTGGGTATTAAAAAGAAATATATTCAGTTATTTATTGGTGGATTATATTTATTGTTTTGAAAAGTATAATTAAAATGCTGAAAAATATTCTGGTTAATAAATAATTAGTTTGTCTAAAAAATGTAACCTTTTTTTTTTACTCCCCTATCACCAAGACTGCATAAAGCCTTGGAAAAAACCAATTTTTTATTGAATATCCAAAGTATGATCAACATTCTACTTCATAACAGAATCTCATTTTAGAATGCTTAATAATTTAAAAGGAATTTCTTTTTTTTTTTCTTGATAATTAAAATAATTTTTTTTTTTTTTACTTGGTTTGATATTTTGACATATAGAGTTTTTTGATGAAATTGACTTTTCTTTTCAAGATACTTTGCAAATTGTTTTACTTATAGTATTATCTATCTATTTTATATTCTTTTGCATTTGTAAATCTAGCAATGTTAATTTAATGGCTAGAGGTTAATATTGGTAGAATAAAGATGAATTACATAAAATGAATGCATTTTTATCACTAAGTCAGAAGAAATATATAAAAGGAACTGTAAGTGGTTAGTTATATAAATTTTTTTTTGTTTTTAAAAATAATTCATAGCAAAGATTTGCAAAACATGTTGATATAATTTTCTTGTCCACTTTTATATGTAACAAATTATATTTTAAACAATATTTCGCATTGACCTATAGCATTGCATTTTACTTTACAAATTATTTATGAAAAGATTTTAAAAACTTAGGGCATTGGGCTTTTTTGTAACAATTAAAATTTTAAAAAGGAAACATACTTTCTTTGGAATCTTAAGAATTATATCTTACTTAGGTTTTATACATTCCAGGTTTTAAAATATGAAGTTTATTACCTTCTAGTAATTTCTCTGTATTAGCTGAAGTGTTGATGTTTATCTTCCCTTTCTATTAGGTTAATAAATAACTTATTTTTTCATTGTATAATATGCAAGTATTGAATATTTATAAAATATTGATAATAATGCCATTCATCTATCCATCATTGTTAGTTTTACATGATTTGTATTCCCATTAATATTGTTTCTGTTTTTAAGATATTTATCTATTTTTCCTTTTACAATTATTTAAATTTTTGTTGGATCTATAATTTCTGTAACTTTTGAAAAAATATTTTTGTTGCTTGTTAAGGCTGTTCTCGGATAATGTTAAAGAATAGGGCTCAAAGTTCGAACACATTTTCAGGTAGAAAAAATGCTTCAATACTAATATAAATTACTATGGATAAAACAAATATAATTATTTACTAAATAGCGTTCTTAGAATTTTGATTTTTTTAAGAAAACTTGCAATATTTTGCCTTTATGTAAAATGGATATTCAATTTTCTATGTTAAAGTATAGGAGACGAAATGTTCGAACACATTCTCTACAAGAAAAATATTATTGATTCAATCAGAATTGAATGAGTTAGAAGTATACACTTCTCTCTATCGAATAGCATAGCCAGAATATAATTTTATGTCGTTATTAATCAATTTTTTAAGGTTTCAAAGGAATTTTTGTTAATTATTGGCGTACTTCGGACTATCTGCAACAGATGGCGCCAGCATATTTTTTTCTGTAGTACGTACTCTTGGCGAGGAATGCTTAATTTTGGGGAACATCTACAGTTATTTTCTGAAATGAAATTATAGCAACATGTAAATTGTGACTAATGGTAAATATTGGAGAAAGCTTTATGATTCACAGAAGTGTACGCGAACCTTACGAACTAACCACTTATAAACTCTCCGGTTTGGAAATAATTTGTGTGTGTTTATAAAAATTTATTTGTGTGCAATGGTAAATTTGTATTATTGAAAAGATGTTTAAAATATAAGTTTCGATTTAGTGAAGTAAAAGCACAGAAGAGAGAATCTGAATTAAATTAATACTGAACTTTTCCGAAATAAGTTAAAAGTTACCTAAATTTTCTTTAACCTTTAAAAAATATAACAAAATGCAAATTATTATTTTGTGAAGCATAAAACGTGAAAATTTAATTTAGTCTCTAAGATGCACTGAATTAATTTGTTTATTCCAGCAAAAGTTTTTTTTTTTTATTTAACTTAATTTTATTTATTTATTATTATTTTTCAAATCGAATTAAGCATCTCACAAAATTTAAGTCTTTAAACTTGCCTTTTCTAGGCAAATACAAAAAACCAAGACATCCTTGTACTCTTTTTATTTCCCTTGGATTTTACCGTCTTTGATGAAGACGGGTGACGCACCCCCTGGATACCCCAGCAATTCTTTTCTATTTTTAACCGTCTTTTTTGTCGATCTATTTCTGCCAAATGATTACTGTAACAAATATTTCATTGACCATAAATGATTCATTCAGTAACAGGGGGGGAAAGCTTCATTTAACTTATTTTTATGTAACTGGTGTACGAAAACAAATCACGTAAAATTAATCAATAATTAATGTATATAATATATTAATCAGTGTAGAACTTCAGACTTTGTAATCGGTAACATTCGCCTTTTTTATTATTATTATTATAGATTATATCATTATATAGATATTATTATTATAGATTATACATATTATATCAAGTCCTCGAATAACTTTTTAACATAAGAAGCGCTAAAGTTTAAAGGCAACAGAGTTTACACATATTAGCTCAGATTTATAATTAATTCTAAGAATATCTATTGCAGTTGAATTTAATAGAACAGCTATCTGTCATAAAACAATATTACCATAACAAAATTGAACTTTTTTTTTATCAGAGGGTTCCTCCCCCCCTTCATATTATAACTAAACATAAGTATTTTTCATTTAAATTTTAAAAAAAATTAAAGAAAAAAATTCTGATTGATTTGGAGCATTTGAAAGATTGAAAATTAGTTTTCTAAGAATGCAAATGATGTCTTAAATTCAAAAAAAGCAAAGATACATAATTTTCAATTGTAGAAATCTTTCAAATATTACGATTTGTCTGAAACACGATAGAGAAAATAAAACTGTTTTGATTCTCGTGCTTTTTGTCCCTTCCGCTACCTTTTTGGGTTACATTGACGTTATTTGATTTAAGAACCTCGCATTGTGTATAAACTGTGTCTTATGGAAACCAACATATTGTTGGAGATTGAATGTTAGTAATATAAGAGAGTGTATGATATTGGTGTAGGAAAGTTACGTGATCATCAAAAAGCTGATATTTTTCACAGACTCTGTTTATAAATATTAATCTCGACTCAGATCCAATTTTATTGTTATTGAGATAAGTTGAAATTTCAGTTTTAATCTTGGGTTTGATCACAAGATAATAACCTATCGACATTCATAGTAATTTTTGTCATTCATATAATACGAAAGAAACTATTTTGATTTTTCTTTCTTGGATGAACATTCATTGAGTTCCGATGACTCAGATTCTAAGTAACGATGCAGAAGATGTCACAAAGGTGTCCATCATTACCCACCCTGGATTCGGATTTGGAAAAACAATTCTACCGATTCAATTTTTCCGAGTCTTAGCAAAAATAAGTAACATGAAAGAAGGCTTATGTAACTACCAAATATAAGTCTATTGGTTGTAAATTTTAGAGGAACGAAATATATATTTTGTTGAAATTATTTCCCTCCTTATTCATTATAGGCTCACATAATTACTGGTCGTTGTAGCCGAAAGGTCATTACACTTTTTTCATCGAGGCATGGATTCGAGTCCTCATTTCGTTGAAAATCGCCATTAGGAGGAGTTGATGTACGTTACATCTGTAGAGGCTCCAAATTATCCCGTTGGCATGGTGTTGAAGTATGGAGAGTAGAATTTCAGATCACAAGTGTGCTCCTGGTCCCTTGACTGGGGTTCAAAATTGTGAGGTGTATCGCCAATATTCATTGTGTTGCTTTTAAGTGCGAAGTTAAATAACACAATCTTTTATAACAGTTATGCCAGTCGCACTATCTTTAGGAGCCACATTTTAAAAAAGAAATATTTGAAAGAGCCTTTTGTTCAATGTTGTCATATGGATATTGCAAAATTTCCCCACATGATGCTGCATTTTCCTCCAAATGATACTATTTTGTAATTTTTTCCTCGAAGTGAAGAGACGTTTATGGCACAAGAGTCAAATATAGCTATGCTACACCAAATAATGTGTATTTGTGATAAAAGTATATATATTTACTGTTTTTGCATTTGGTATCAAAATAATTTCATTTATACATACACATTCTTATGTAAACCGCTTCGAGAATATGTAAACTTTATTGGAATATAATATCAATCACTTTTTGCTTCTAATTGCTTCCTCTACTTCAGATGGCTCTCTCAAAGGCATCTTTTGAACATTAAGGGAAAAGATAATTGGTTGACAAGAAAAAGAATTGAACATGTAGCTTAAAAAAATCTTGAAACCTGTGTTACAATGTATCTTACTCATTTTATACTGATTTTTAAAATTTTTTATATGCATTTGATAACAAAATAATTTCTTTTTATGCAGTAATCCATAGAATATTAGTATAATTCTACATAAGTAACACGTGCAGTTGTTATGGAATCCTGTTCAAGAATATGTAAACTTTATCAGATAATAATGTCAGTCACTTTTTTTTTTTTATTTTTAATTGCTTCTTCTACTCCAGATGGCTCTCTGAAAGACATCTTCCGAAGCGCTCTTCCGTCAATAATTGACGGTAAAATACATTTAAAATAAAATTTTGTTAACTTTGGAATTAGGGCTTTCCAAAATTCCTTGTTTCACTGTATGCGCAATATTAAAGTGTCTTTTTACACTAAATATAAAGAATATACCCTTTATGCTGAGTAACGTGCACAAGAAATTGGTCTATTCAACATTCAAAAAGAAAGACGAGCAATATCCGACTGATTCAGTCTGAATCGCTGGGGTTGCTAGTCACTAACCCATTGCAAAGTAATCATTGAAAATATCACCAAAAAGGAAATCCCTTCCTTCTTTTATTAATTTTATAGTTTGAAAGTATCCCTTTTCCGCCAAAAGCTCCAAACTTCCGCCCTCTGTCAACACCTCCTAAATACTAGAAGGCATTCGCACAAGTAGTAGGGTAACATTGTCCACTATCGTATACGCGTCTACGGAACTCTTCCAATGCATTTTTACATATTTTCCTCCATTCTTTATTATTAAACTAAACATTCATATACATCAAATCAAAAAATTATATATCATGTACATTGAGCATTTAAGTATAAATATAGTTTATTTTTTTAAATAATAATCGCAAGGATGTGATCATCAATGTTCTCTATTTTACTGTTAATTTATACACAAAACTATGCTAATTTCTTTATCATTATTATTTTCTTAGTTTTATTCAGAATAGTTACAAAAAGAGAAATAATATTATAAATAGTTTTCAAAACAAAGAATGCAACACAAATTTAAAAACAATAATTATTCGTATCAATCACAAAATAAAAAAAATTGTCATTCAATAAATTTTAAAAAATATTTTTAGGTAAATCATACATTTATAATAATAGATAAATACATGAAAATAAATATATATATGCATCAAAAATTGATCAATGTAATGAATAAAAGCAAGATGTGTTTCTTTAGTTAAGATTCCAATAGTACAAGTTTTTTTCCTTCCTTGAAACTAACCAAATGAAATTTTGTATAAGAATTCACAACCTTTGTTATCTGGTGATAAAGTAATCGGTTGTTGATAAGAGTCAAGCAAATGTTGTCCATTTAAAGTTGTTTTAACATTAACAATTTTCCACCATCTACAAATTTAAGAAATAAAATTTGATGTTGTTTCATAACTTATTAGTTTATGTTGCTCACCTAATTGTTGCAGTCTCTGAATAACAAAGTTATTAAACATCTCAAGCACAAGTTTCACATTTTGTTTTTCAAGATTTGAAGGACATAAAACTTTTAAAGTTAAACCATAAGCAAACTTTACTAAATTATTATTTTCTATGCCATATTGTTATGGAAAATGAAAACATTTCCTTGCATTTTTTCGATTAATCTAATTGTTAGGATGTATTTGAATATGTGTACTGAATCAATAACAAAAAATAAAGGATTAGAAGGATCAGAAGGAAGTTTGGAGAGGAGGATGACAGCTCAAGTATCATCCTCGTCACTTGACCGAGATTTAAAATTGCGAGGTCCATCGCTCAAAGCCCGCGTGTTCCTCCTACGTTTGATGTTTATAAGCACAAAATAAATCAAAGTATTTAATGAATTAAAGATTATTAATTTCTTATTTACATCAATAATATTTGCTTATTCTTTGGAAACAGGCATCAATAAAAAAAAGTATTTGTTTAAAATTCTAAACGAACTTTCTCTGGTACTTTGGTCTTATTCAGAAAGTGGTGTTCGTAGCATATGGAAAGAAATATTTTTATATTTTAACATAAAAAGAAACATGAAAAGTTAAAGACAAAACAAAAGATAAAAGTTTCAAACCTGAAATAAAAGGAAGCTTTCCTTTACTGTTCAAATTTTTTTAAATAAATATATTATGATAATAAAATATATTTTCTAAATTTAACTATTAAGGCAATAAAACAAAAAGAAGTGAACTATAAAAATTTATATTGAGCAACTTTTGTGGGGGTGGGGGGAGAGAGAGCTTTTTTATAAATAAATATGACTGAAAAAGATCCACAGTTTTTCCCCAATTACTTATACTTAATTTCTGAAAAAATGAGGAGTTACCCATAAGGTTCAAGTAAGTTTAATTTCGAGGAACAATTATGATTAATAGAATACATAGTTCAATCCCAATATGTCTATTTAGTAGAAATAAAATTCAAGTATACAGTTAGTTTAGTTTTGACATAAAATAATATTCAAATTTTGTTTTACAACATTTATATTGATTAAATGTATTTATGTAAGCTGTTAAATAATAATCATTTTATTGATTGCTTTTATAAATTAAATTTTAATATCTTCGAAAATATTACATGGCAACATTTCAGAGTGTTATCTCTGATAATTGCCTGACAGCTCTCCTCATTCTTTTTATTGTTTTACATTTTTATTCACTATAATTTTTCCTCTATTATTTATTTCGTGTTATTTTTTACTATTATTATTTTTCCTTATAAAATAAATAAAGTTTACATATTTAATCTTAAGCGCTTTTCATACTAGGAGAAAAGAAACTTTAAATTCATACGCTCACATCCCCTTAAAAAAAAGAGAGAGAGACATAACTCAATAGACAAAATAAATCTTTGGCTCTTTCTACTTTACAGCTGTGAAACTCCATAATGTCCCCCTCATTACCCCAATTGACCTTTGTACTTCGTATTGAATACTTCTAGGCAGGCTCATTAATCGCTCGAGCTGGATATTCCAGCCAACACAACGTGCCAAATACCTTGGAATACTCAGCGCCATCTACAGGTGTTATTCAGAAATTTTTCATTCACCGATATTGCTCTTAATTGTAGAATATTTACTTTATTTTATAGTGTTACATCTTAGATTCTATTTCATTTTTAGTTGATTGTGAATCATCTTACATTTCCGAAATAATCTCAAGTCTTTTGTAATTCTTGTACAGATTCCGACACCACCTCAATTAGAATCCGATTTTGTGATTGTTGATGTTTCGGAATGCACTGAAAATGCAAATTATTCTCAAGAGGAGCTTCTTGACAGCTTAGAAAAAGACTTATCTCACCAGATAGAAGTAAGCAAGACTCTCTCCTCCTTTATGTTTTCCCCCCCTCTATTTAAAATTGAGGGGGGAAAAGACTTTAAAAAAAAAAAAAAAAAACTTCCTTAATAGCTTTAAAATTAAGAGCATAATTTTAACTATATATAGATTGATTTTCAATGAGTGATTTCAAACATTATATTGGTTTTATCATTTTTAAAATTGTTATGAATTTGTATGTAATTGAGAAATTTTTTCCAGTTTGTAATATATGATATTGACATATTTTAAGCCTTATTGACCAGTAATTATTTTATTTAGGCACTGGAAATTTATTTTTTTAAAAGTTGTCTTTGTGAATAAGACTAAGCCTTCAATAAAACTTATTACAAATATAAAAAGATACAGAAGTTTTACTTTAATAAAAATTTTGTATCATGTATTCTGAATGATGAAACAGATCAAATTTCTAAGAAACAATTTTATATGCTTACATACTCGTACATAAACCATCTGACTTCAAAAATCATTATATATTGCGCATTTTCTACATTAATTGCAATTTACTTTTCAGAAGGGATAATACTTGTTGAGAAAATTAGTCAAGGTTATCAAAATGTGAATGGATATGTTAATACCAATATAGGTGCATTCAATGTATTTTTCTCATGAATATTTATATTATTCTGCACATACATAAGAAATCATAATTTTTTGGTATGTAGTGTTTGATTTTGTTTTTCATTATCTTCATGATAATGAAACATACATTGTACATAATGTGATTAATACATCATTTATAAAGGTTTTCGTTCTTTGAAATTCGATTTCATGTATGCTTGAGTATGGTAAAATTTTGTTTTGTCAAAAACTAGGGTGAAATATATTGATTTGTGAGAAAAGTATACTTTTTTTAAAAATCATTTTAATATCAAAATTTGTTTAATTTAGTAATCTTGATTGCTGTATTAAAATTAGTTTATAGTTAATTTATTTTAAAGTTAGAAAAAAAAAATATTTTCAACTGAACATTTTCTATATATATAGTTGTGTACAAGAAACAAAGAACATTTCCTACGCCTGGGAGACGTTTCCTCTGCTTCAAAGTAAATATGTCCATTTCTCAAAAGCATTCCAATTTTGATCTTTTATCAGGCTGTTTTTTTAATAAATTTTTTTTTAAGGTTTGAGAAGTTATGCTTAGAATCTAAAAAAGATCTTACTGTCATTCGTCATTTAAAAACGAATGGACAACCAGCTCCGAGATTTCATTACGAGACTCGCTTATTCTCCATGGTTCTGTAAGTTGTAATTTTTACTTTAATAATTTGCTGATCATCTGAAATTTATTAATCATTTTTATGAATAAATAAATTTTTTCATTGATGTCTTGAATATAGCTTTCTTCTTTGTCTTATAGTCCACATTAAATATAAAGTACATTGCAATTCAAACTGTGGAATTGAAATTTTTTCTGCCTTATTCCATGATATGATTGAACAATGTCAAATCAATGAATAAAATGTAGTGAAATGATTATAATAGGAAAGCTTTTGTACTGGTATATATAAATCCAGGTATAGCTTTTTGAAAATTTTAAAATATGTTGTAAACTGAAGAAATAGGATAGGAAATATGCTATTATATGTGTTGTGTCATTTAAACAAGTTGTCATGCTTAGCTTTATTTTACAAATTTGTATAATTTTTTTTGAAGTTAACAGAAATATTGTTGGTAAATTAAAGAATTATCTGTAGCAAGTTAAGTTTTATTTTAGCAAAAATATTTAATTATTAGGTGCCATACAGACCTTGGAGATAATGATTTACATGTCAGCATTGAACGAGGAATCAATCTGCCAGGTAATGAAGAAATACATTTTAATATGTTATCTTTAAAAAATATTTGTTTTGATTGGATAACCTATATTAAATGTTGATATATTATTAATGTTCTCTGCAGCTCTCAATCCAAATTTTATTATATCCTTCTAGCCTGGGTTTGCCAAAATTTAGTCATTGTTAGTCAAGTTTTGAATGGCCACAGTAGTCAAGTATTCATAGTTGTGGGTTTGTGTTTTGATGCCACTGAAAACCTGCCTTGTAGCATGGTTAATGTGTATTAAATTTGTCTAAGTCCTGTTGGTTTGGTGGGGATGTTTGAGAGGGTGGTGCCATCTCGGGTATCATCCTTGTCAATTTACCAACATTCAGAAATACGAGGTCCATTACCAATAGCCCATGTGTTGCTTCTAAGTGCAGTGTCAATAAACACTCACCATCATACTAAATTTTTAATTGATCATATAAATAAATGTAAGAATGCATTGAAAATAAAATGCTCAAAATAAAAATAAGGTTTTACATTTTGTAAACATTTAACAGCATTTTCTTTTATGAAATTGTTTAATTAAATATTGACACTATCTATCAAACTGTATGATCAAAATATAAAATTGTTGAAAATGCAATCTGTGGTTTTAAAAAGTTTAAAATAAACTTATTTCTGCTTATAAAAATTTGTAAAAGAGAAATTTTCACTGAAAAGTTGGTATTTAGAGCACTTGTTGATGTAATTTCAAAATCGCTCATTTTCATAGTCGTTCATATTTTTGTTTCAGGAAAACCTAATGATTTAGACTCATATATAAGATTGGAATTCCCTATTCCTCAGGTAAATTTTAAAGACTTAGATGTATGTTTATAACTTTTTTACAAATACTTTTTATGAGCATGACTATTTTGTCATTATTTTATTATTGAAAACTTCCTTTGCCTCATTTTTCTCATGTAAAAATATATCCTTATCTGAAATTATAATTTAAATTTTGCAGGAAGCACCTCAGCGAGCCAAAACTCATACTGTTCGTGATACAAACAACCCAGGTATGAAATATTCTATGTATGATTTTTATTGACATGATAGAATTTAATACATTATTCTTGATTATTTATAGCCTTTTCTTCAAATTAGTAAAATATTTTGTAAAATATACCTATTACTGAAGGAGAAAAAATGTCAACCTGTAGTTGTATTTATTTGTAATTCTTTCCACACACACATATATAATTTGTTTTCAGGAATATCTTTGATCCAAATCTCAAGAAGTGAAAAAGTTATATTAAAAATTTTGTTGCATAACATATACCTTTGTAAAACAACAGAATTTATGCTCTCCAGCATATACATGTAGAAATCACCTCATAAGTGCTTTAAAACTTTTAATTTTTGTATTTGTAAATCTAATTATTATGTACACCCACCTCTTTTTTTTTTTTGTATGGTAAGATATGTTCCTTAGAAAACTGCTCAAAAAGAAATTGCGTAAAAAATATGTGTCATATGATAAATTTGCGGATATATCACAACTTTAGAATTTTTTCATCTTGCATGATTTTCCCAAAAAAGTAATGAAATCTGTATTACATATTTAAAAAACAAAAACAATTTTTTTTTACAAAAAAAATTTAAAATTAGTGTATTTCGTCATTATCAACTTCTTTATTATCATAAATTCGATCAAATTGTCCTCTTCCAAATTGCTTTCTAGCATCAGTTCTTGCACAGCTGTTTGCATGTTGTTAAAACCTTCGCCACCAATTGCATTTGATAGAGGATATTCCCCCAGTATAGAGGGTAAATTCGGGTATTCCCTGTAACTCCTCAGTACAAAGTAAACAAGCCATGAAGTAGACCAAGTCATTCACACATATGTGGGCATAAGCCAACTGTCTTCTGATTACACTATCAAAATTAGAATTGAAAAAAATTATTGGGATTCGTGTTTGAACAAAATATTCATGTAAAAAAGTATATTGGTGAACCTTGTTAATTAAAAAAGAATTGGGTGTATTGAGATTCAAGTTTGTATATGTAGTTAAAAAAAACATAGAATTTTAAATTGAAATTTCGTAAGAAACAAACAAAAATTCTTATTATCTGAATGAAATCATACGAACATTTCTTTTTTAAGTACTTTTGCTCTGAATTTCTGTTAATCTTCTGAAATAGTGATTACCCGATAACAACAGAAAGCAATTCTAGTGAATATACTAAAAATAAATATCTAAATTAAATCCACATTATGATTTTCTGAAATACTT
Source organism: Nephila pilipes (assembly GCA_019974015.1). Lineage (NCBI taxonomy): Eukaryota > Metazoa > Arthropoda > Arachnida > Araneae > Nephilidae > Nephila > Nephila pilipes. Next base: position 111,781 of record BMAW01013454.1, read on the forward strand.
TGGTTCATAGGTTTTATTTGCTAGGTATTAGACAATTTTCAAAACTTTAGTCTACATGTAGTCAGAAAGCTGTTTAAATATTATCTCTGAGCACATATTTATGTCTGGAAAGAATGAATTCTGTGTCTCTTTTAAGATACTTGATAAGAGTGAATTCAGTATTTACATATTTTCTCCCATTTTAGTTTTTGAAGAAGAATTCAAATTTGAATTCAACAGAAAGTCTCGTTCACAGCTTCGTCAATTTAAAAGACAAGCACTGAAGCTAGAGTTGTGGTCAAAAGGGTGAGTAAAGTTTAAATACTGATTTTTTTTTAAAAAAATTCAACAGGTGTGAGGGAAAAAAGTAATTGATGAATACTCCTTATTTTTGCTTTGAGATATTCAAGATGAGTGACAGCAATTATTTGTAGAGATTGGAATTGTGTGCCTAGCCTTAAATTTTAGATCATACTTTCTTTTCAGCTCAGAATTGTATTCAAAATCTGAAATACCCATCAAAGCTGATTTCTTTTCATTCAAAAATATAGTAAATTATACAGCAATGGAACATTTATCAATTATTTTATTTTCAAAATTTTGATTGAAAATCAGATACGTATATATTTGTTCAACATTTGATTCTCATGCTTTTTCTATTTTTATTAAATTTTTATTGTTGTTTTTTTTCAGTGGATTTTTAAGCAGAGATTCACTTTTAGGCACAGTTAATATCAAGCTGGTTGATTTTGAATCCAAATGCTTAATTCATGACAGCTTTAATGTAAGTATATTTGTTTCATGAATAATATTTAATACCTTGTTTGTTTTCTTGTTCCAAAAGGGCATTCTCCTAGATCTTATGTAGGATAAATAATGCAGATTGCTAAACTATTCAATAAATTTAATTTATTTACATGATTAACATCTTCATATTATTCTATTTAGAAACTAATTTGTATTTTTATGTACTATCTCTCTGAATTTTATTCAATCGAATGTTACACAAGTAAGGGAATTAATAAAAAATATTTCCCTCATTAGATGTCTTTATAAATTATAATTAAATAGTTCTTCGGTATTTGTTGTAGTTGATGGATGGCCGTAAAGCATGCGGTGGAAAATTAGAAGTTAAGGTTCGTATAAGAGATCCTTTGCTCGTGAAGCAAGTAGAAGAGGTTCGAGAAAAATGGCTTGTTATTGGGAGCTGACCTTTCTAAATGTGCCTTGATTTTCTGTAGATATGATTGGAAAAAAAAAAAAAATCATAAAATGTTTAGTAAATATGGGCTTTATGCTAAAGTGAAAGTAAATGTTTAATATATTTTGTGTTGCTAAGTATTTGACTGTACAGATATTATAATTTTGAAACAAATATGTGATTTAGTTATTTGATATGTAGCTTCTTTTGCTTGCAATATGAAAATAAATATTCTGCAAAAACGCTTTGTTATAAAAAAATGTAATTGAATTTTAAGTATAAAAATGTATTTGTATCTTTTAAGATTGAAATAAAATCTTGTGATGATTTATAGGTATATTAATTATAATGCTGTTGACAACAAAAATATTTAAATACATTGTTTCATTAGTTAATTTGAATGTTTATGAGGGCGGTTGGAAAAGTACTTGTATTTGGTGACAAATGACATCATTGGGTGTTGCCATCTGTTAAATGGAGCCAAAACAAATTATACATTAATTTATAACTTAGTTTTGATTTGGTAGTCATTTGCTGCAAATGGACAGATTTTAATGAAATTTGGTATGAATATACATTTATAACAGAGAAGAAAATAATTGAATTTTAATGGCACAAGAGCCAAATGTGGCTAAACAAGGTAAAGCTGTGATCTAGACGTTTGAAAATTTATTGACGAGAAGGATCGTTAAGGTATCCAGGGCACGCCACCTGTGTTTACTAAAGTTACCAGGAACAGTAAACCCCTTGGGGGGGAAAAGATCACTAGGGTTCTTCGGGGTCATGATTTCCATACCTACTAGGAGGACCAGTCCCATTCTATAATCCCCAGGAGCAGGGTGCCTTGCTATGCTCCACGACACTGGGTGTATAAATATACTTACATGTATGTCCAATTTCTTTAACCATTTGTCTAAAAAGTGTTCTTTTGGTTCTTCATTTTTACCAATTCCTGAAACACTTTTTCATTCAAATGACCAAGTGGTTACATTCAATTTCGATTTAACATATTTTACATGCATCAGTCCCGTATACGATGGGTCTTTAGTGATATGTTAAAGATCGTTTAAATTTTGAACTAGGGAAGAAATTGTTGTAAAACTAAGTTAGTACATAAAAAAAAGCGATTTTTTTAAAGAAATTGCTGACATATTGCAAGGTACATAACTACATTCTCGTCTTTATAAACCTACTTTCACATAGGGAACAAAACATAACGAAGAAGTCAAGTAACAAAAAAAAAGGACCTGATTGATTTAAAAACAAATTAATTCCTAAAAGTAAAATTTGATGAGCTTTTTCCATATCAAAACGCTGGAAATTAATTAGGTCAAAAGCATTCATTACCATGTGAACATTATCCAGAACTGAGAAAATTTGTTAAAAATTATATACATCGATTTGGAATGAGGTGTGAAAGTGCATTTTGTTCAAAAAAAGGTCGCAAATAACTTATTAAAATTTGTAGAATTTCTGCTGCCCTCGGTTTATCACCAAACATTAAAAAAAAAAAAACTATCGTATTCCAGACAAGCTCAAAAGGTTCATTGATAAGTAATGTTTATGTGCTGTAATGGATATTGTCTTATATAAAATAATTAAATCATTTATAAAGTTAATTATGTCTTATAAATACAAAACTCTATTAAAAAGGTTATTAAGCATACTACTTTTAAAAAGGTTATTAAACAGAGAAAGCAGGCAAACCCAAATTGATCTTGCTCTCAGTACCAACAATTGTGGTCTTGAGTATCTTCACCAAAGGAGACTCTGTCAGCTACACTAACACGAAGTAATCACTCTCTCCTACAGATAATTCTTGAGTTATATGGTGCATTTGAACTCGCTTGTAAAAAAATTGGCATTTGGTACACAAAAGGTTGGCGAACCCCTACTATAAATAATATAAAGATTGCCTCTTAAAAAGAAGTTTATTTTGATCCCCCCTTCTTTGTTTTGTTTTTTCTTTACGATGTAGGATGTTTATCTGTACTTTAGAATCTGATATTTATAAATTTTTAGTAAAAATATTTGACAGACTTAGTTATATGTGATTTTTTTTTTTTTTTTTTTGCAAATGTTATACATTACTCCTATTCCGTTTGAAATTATTATCAAGTGGTTTTAATTTCAATTACATCTGAACTGTTAAAACATAAGCAGTGCTTTTTAAAAAATAATTTATTTAATGCTTATCAGTATGAACTGAATGGAGAAATTGTAAATAAGTCTTATTTACAAACATTGAGAGATGGATTGTTCATTCACGTTAAAAATTTTGGTCCACATAAATTTTATTACACTTTAGCAGCTAATATATATATATACACCTGGTATATTATGTAGAACTAATAAAAAATAAATGCATTCAGAATTGCTTCCCATTATTGTTGTGCCCCAATTCTTTCATTTTGGTAAATGAATTTTAGTTGTAAAAATGTTTTGATGCAATATTTCATAATTTTTTAATTAGTATTTTCAATTTCCTAACCTTTTTAATTCTAATATTACCAGGCTTGAGAGAGAAAACAAGTAAAGGATGACACCCTCAGGTACAGTACCAACCAATGGTATCACACTAGCATTTCACAAGCTAATCTGAAATTTCTTAGATATTATGATAGAGATAAATATTACGTTAAACTGTATAACATAAATATTATGTTATACCATAAATATATAGGATGACAAGTATCTTTTATACATTAAGAAATACTAAAATTAAGCACTATAGCATTTTAATTTATTACATAATTAACTATTAGCAAATTACAAGTCATAGGGATTTTGTTTCTTTATGATAAATTTACTCAGCCATTATATGCAATATTTTGATGCTGATATACATATGTGTTATGAGTAAAGGCAAAAAATTGCATTATCTCAGAATTACACAGGTAATGAGTTAGACCATTAGTAAAGAGGGAATTGGAAATAATTTAATTAAATCTTTAGTGGAATGAATAGAATTCACCGTGATTCCATTAGAGAGAAATATTTTACAGCTACTTGTGCCCAACAACACATACAGAATAAGAACTTATACAAATTACCAGGGATCAATTCTCTTTAAGAACATGCATTGGATCCTTTTAAAAAGTCAGAACGTTTTAAAATCAATATGTTTTATTAATACAATATTAAAGGATCCAAATTGCAATCATTACCAGGTTTGTAGCTTATCTCTATAGCATAGCAAGTGCCATTGGTTAGTATTGTTTAAACAAGCAATAATATTAATTAAAGAATTTTTTTGTACGAGTGTGAATAAAAACCCTTAATTTGCTTTTCAGTTTTAATTAATACCATTAGTTCAAAAATTAGACTGTATTTAATTTGAAGTACACACTTTCTTACAGACAGATTCATAACTTCATTTTTTAGCAATCTATACATCACCTCTCTAAATTTCTCCCTTTTTATAAGCTACATAAGTTCAAAAAAAAAGTATGTTGTTTTTACAAAATTATTTTTTAAAAATCAGAATTGCACAGATCCAAGATTAATCATGTTAATTTGTATAAACTATATTAAATTCATTTTCATACTAATAAGGGGTTGTATAAACCTTATATTATCCAGCTGAAGTTAATGAATTTTTTGGGGTGAATAATTTGAATTTCAATTTTTTTTTTTCACTAAATAAGGTTGGATACACCTAGTATTATCCAAGTGAAGTTAGAAATTCATACTTTATTCTTGTGGAGTGAATAATTTAAATTTCATCTAATGATTTAACCAAATTATTCAGTCATCAGCCAAAATAAATATAAAGTAACTATGAAATAAGTATAAATATCCAAGGAAATGAATTGTAAATAGCAGAATTAAACTATATATTTGTACAGTAATAATATAAACTTAATAAGAGAATGCCCCAGTGAATTTCTCTACATAAATTAAAATTCTTTTTTTAAATGAATTAGGTATAAAAACACTTATTTTATTTCCGCTTATAATTATAATAAATAGCTTTACACACACACAAAATCAGGTAAATTTTGATGTGGTCTGGTCTTTTAGAAAATAAAAGAACAGAAAAATCTGAATTTAATTGTAATATTGATATCTAAATAAATTTTCTTAATCCACTGATATCCATGAAATCTTTGAAAGTTATTACCAAGAGACTGTAATCATATATAATTTCAATAAACAGCAAATAAAGGACCTGTTGATGAATCAAAATTGATATAAGTAAAAATAAGATTCAGGCAAGTAATACAACAATAAATGTTTCACAGAGATGATTATTTACTTCCTTCACAAAAATATAATCATATATCTCTTAAACAAAGAAAATATATTAAAAACTGTAGGGTTATTGAAGTTTGAGAACAAATACTTGTGGTACTGAACAAAACTTTAGGGAGCATGGATGAAATTCCATGGTATCTCCACAGATTGAGGAAGAGGGATATAATGATAAATATGATTTTGACTTTCAGTCCTGCAACTCATGTGCACTTCTCAGTACTCCTTGCTGCTTCATAATTAAAGAAAAGAATCATCAACTCTAAATTTTATGATTACATCACTCATAATTTTGGCCATTAAACCATTTTATAGAATAAATCTATTAAATCTAATTGGATCTTAAACATTTCAGTATTCATCAACAGTTCTTACTTTTATAAAACAAGCAATGGTTAACAACATATACATCACATACATACATGTAAGATGTTTTTTTTTAACTCTATTACATTGATAAAAAAAAAAAAAAAATCAAAAACAAAATGGAGTTTTCAATTTTAAAAAAACTTATTTCTATAAAAATGTTTTACATGTATAGTAATATCCAGCAAGAAATACTGACAAACAAAATTTCTAGAGCTTTCCAATCACAATGAAATCTCTAAGGGTGTTACAATCATGCTAGAAGTTTGTAGCTGTATGTTTCTACAGGAGAGAAAAAAACTTATCTGAAATATAAAGCATTTTATTTATTCTTAATACATACAATTATATTTGAGAAAATGTATTTCATTATATTTATGAGACATTTCATTTTTAATCCATGGCAATAGGTGGAAACATTTTCAAGAGCTTTAATTTATCAATTTAATTAGATTATAAAAAAAATCACAGGCAAAAAAATTCGTAGCAAAAATTGTGAATTATATGCAAGAATTTCTTCAGTGCAAACTTTTGAAAATCCCCTTTTCTATAACTTATTCATATGATTGTATATTTATATAATCATCAAAAAATGTAACTCATTTGAAAGTATATTTATGCACAGCAAGATTTTAAAATTTTTTATCATTCAAACTCTTTATCAAGCAAAAATAGTACTTATACCTCATCTTTTACACCCTTTTTTTTTTTTTTTATAATGAATAAGAATAGAATTAAAAAAAAAATTAAAGAAATTACAAATGAGCAAAACTGACAGATAGATAAAAAGATAATATTTATATCATAGTTTTTATTTTTTAACACTAGATAAAATCTATATATCATTAATATTCATGAAATCAAAACACAGAACTTGTTGGCAATGCAGGGTTCATTCTAAATAAGCCTTTCAGTAACTTTGTCAATCCATTTGAATCTAAAAACTTAATCCTTCATAATTTTATACCCACTTGTATAATCATGCATAAATAAATCTTTACAATGCATGCTCAAATTTTATTTAAAAAAATGTAATTTAATCATAAGTTTTATGTTCCATTAAATGCTGTTTTCTATTTTTTAAACATCCTTTTGATCTCAGATATAGAATGAATCCTGCAATTACATAAAATAATTGCTTTTCAGATATTTTATCAATAATACTTTTCATAATGCTATTTATTAAGATATACATGTCTTTTTTCCCGTCTTATCAAAGTTTGCAAATTTATGGTACAGATTTTTGTGACACTTGTAGAATAACTTTGAGAACTGTAAGAATTAGTTAAATTTTGTACATTTAACCTGCTAAGAATTAGAACACTAGAAGTTTCTTTAAAAAAAATTGTTCATTATCAAGATTAATTATTTCCAACATCATATCACTAATGTACTACCAGGGACAGACCATTAACTTCAGGAGTCCTGGACCAACACATATAACTTAGGAATCTACCAAAATTAATTCAAGTTGAATTTTTTTTTATCAGCATTGAAGAGCTTTTTTTCTTTGATATGCTTGGACATAAATTTTTACTTACAGTTATAATGAAGAAAAAAAAAAAAAAAAGGTTTTTAATACATAATAAATATAAAATTTGAAATGTATAAGATTTTATTTAGTCCTACATAATCAAGTTTTTGGTAATTAATTTGGGTCATGTGCATAATTGAGGGTAAGTTGCCAATGTTGGCTCACTTATCACTCATGGTAATATTGCATGATCTTACTTTGGGATAAGAAATTTAAATTAATATCTGTTTTTAGGATAAGAAGTATTGATTTGTAATGTGTAATTTGAACAAACTTGGCAATCATATGCTGGTGTTTAGATATTCAAAATTAATTTATCCTGTTCTTGGGATGGAGTTTTCTAGATATGAGTATGCTTAGATTCTGATTCGCCAAATTTTTTTATTAACATATCAATTTACTTACATCAGTCTAATGTTTTTTTACTAATAATTGCTGTTATGAAATATCAAAAAAAATGCACAAGGACTCTTGAATTATTTAAAGGAATAACATGACATTTTCCCTTCCTTGCAAAAAATATATTTCGTAAATATTTTTAATGCACTAAGGACATTAAAAGAAAAAAATCTTCTGCATATTAGCACAAACAATTCATTTATTTGATCATCACATTCTAATTAATTCAATCATAGTTCATAGAAAGAATAGGTGAATAATTTAATCCTTCGTCTATCACATTGTTCTATAATGGATAACCTAAAATGGAGACATCAGCTATAGCCTATAAAATGACCATTTGCTCATGCACAATACCAATTTATTTTATTACAACTGCAAAACATTTTGAAAGTTTTTTTTTTAGGATCTTGTGTATTATAAGAAAGAACTAAATTTTTCACAACATGCCAAAGTCAATTAAAATAAATATTTATACATATTAATGTTATAATCATTATGAGAATATTTTATCTCACATACTTTAGCAATCCTAATTACTGCTTAAAACAATAGCCATAACATAATATTTCAGCCAAAGAATAAACATGCCAAGTCTAAAGAACATTATGCAGTACCAATCTGTTTGCAATAAAATATAAGTACGATTTAAATATTTTTAAATAACAATTCCAACTTAAGTCTAAAATTAATGCAAACTATTTGTTAAACATGCATGGAATATCATCTTAGTGATATTATAATGAAACCCATCAATAAATTAATGAATATGATTTATTTACTGTTAAGGAATAAATATTTTAGATGAGTGAATCAGCGAGTGACAATTGAGTTTTATGGTGCAAGAGTAAATATTTTAGATAAATTGTACAGTAAAAAATGGATAAAATTTGCAAAAAAAATGTAGTTTTTTAACTTCTTAGATCCATTGTAAACAAACTAACTTTTTTTTACTTATAAAATCAGTAGTTTACAAAGTCTTACATTCTTACTTTGCAAGCAAAAGAAATTTCATACCAAGAATTTAATGATTTCACTATTAAAGTATATGATTCTTTACTTGATAATTATAATAGATATTTCATCAAAGCTATCTACATTAGATAAGGAAAAATTTTGAATTCTAACATTAAATTTAAAATACAGAAAATTTAGTACTTTAAGGAGTAAAATATATAATTATATTCTAAATAAGCAATCAAATAAATTCTTACTCCTTAATATTATTTTGCTGTTCCTAAAATATTTAAGCAATTGACAGTAATTTAAGGACGTCCATGGAGATTTCTTTGAATAGCAACAGCAGATTTTGATCGATGTCTACGAGTTGAGAAATTTTCAGTATCGAACTTTTCAGTTTGTAAAAGAGTAAGGCTATTAGACAGCTGCTTCCCACTTAAACGTCCTCGAAGACTTGCAGATGATGCTCTGGAAAAGGTGCTCACATTTTGCTCTGATTTAGAGGCATCTTTAGATCCAGAAGATGAACGGGATAATTTCCCACCAGTCCCTTCAACAGGCTCATCACTTGAAAATGAATTTGATTCTTTTAAGCCTAATATTCTTTTAAATTCTGTATTCTGTACTAAATTACTGGTAATAGAACACAAAGAAGCTTGATCACTTCCACTTTCTTCAAGGGAACATAAGAAATCAGCTTCTGAAAGATTTGATGCACTTTTCTCTCCTTGATTGTAAATTTTTGCAAATTCCTCAATTTTTGCCTCTATCTGAGCATTAATAATCTTAGCTTCATAATTAAAGTTTCCAACACAAAATGAACTTTTCATGGCTCTTATAAATTCCAAGAAAGACAATCGTACTTCTTCCTGTTGTTCTAGAGTCTCAAACAAATCAAATGTGGATTGCACAACACTAAATGGAATATTGGGCCATACTAACTGCAGCAAAGAATGATAATCTTTAGAGTTAAGTTTATCTTCTCTGTACAGCAAAGGTTTATATATTTGTGTAATAGCTTTTATAACACATAAACGATTATACAGTGTTGCCTTGATGAAAGAGTATTCTCGAAACAGAACATGTGTTCCTTGATGGACACTACAAAAGTATTCTTTAAAAAATTTTGTTGGCTTAGTTTTATTAGTCTGATTTTCTAGACGTAAAGACATCATTTGAGTAACAGCATCATCTAGATAAATTTGTAAATTGTGTTTTTCAAAATACTTTAGATTTTCCAATGATTCAGTTACAGCTTTAGAATCATCCATGATATTCGTTCAGTTAAATTTCTGTCAACTTGTTGAAACGAAACGAATCAAGTTCTCTAAATTTAAAATAAATATTGAAACAGAAAACACAAATGGTTATGTAATAAACACAAATTTATATCCACAGTTAAGCAATTTTCTCTTTCCCCTACAATATGCTTCAGGATGCGATTGTAATTTCACAGGAGTTGGAATGAGAAAAGTTTAATAAATCACTTACAAGGACCAGATATCTATGGTATGAATTTTTAATACACTTTATGTGAGAAAGTAAATTAATGGTCAAAGGCGTTCATCAATAAAATTTGAAAATAATTTCTTATTTATAATGTAAGCTTACCCAGTATTGACTTGGGAAGGGAAGTATTCAGGGATATATAGCAATAAAAGTTGTCATCCTTAATTCAAGAAATGAATTAGTTTTTAAGGCACTCATCCCGTAAATCTACCCTGCATGAACTATATACAAATAAACCTGGAGACAGGAAAGCTCATAATGGCAACACATGGGGGGAAAATTTTTGACTAGGGATTATTCGCAAAAAGTGTAGGGAAAAGGGGATTTTGTCACTAGGGCTCTCATTGAGTAGTTGGTACATTTCAATAAGGAATTATAGCCCCTAATTGTTGCTTTTCATCTCACAAAAACCAACCAATCAGTACATTTCATTCAGAAATTTAAACATACATTTACTCATTTTCAATTCCTAAGTTTTGAAGCTGGATAATTCATTTTTTTAAAAGTTGCAGTATTATTATCATTTTAAAACATTTTTTAAGTAGTTTAAAATATAGATACAGATTTTGAGTTGTTACCAATATAATAAGTTAAAATCTGATAATTACTAATTTATAAAAAAAAATGCATTTCTATGAAAAAAAACCCACAAGAATAATAGTCTTGTTTTACATTTTTAATGATTAAAAGAGAAAAGTATGAAAAATATGATTAAAAATAATACTGGGGGGGGGGGGGCTTATTGGGAGGTACAGTAGCGCCTCCCAATAATCAAGAACACCCACTTCATCAGACATTTTGTCCCTTAAATAAAGGTGTCCCTTCTTGAGAGGTTACAATTTCAAAAAAACCTTCAACCCCTCTAACTGAAGGATCCCCGATATATAAGTAGGTAACGTAATCACATGTATTTATTTGAATTTGAAGTTAATGAAAAATGAGAATTTTTTCTCTCTTGATTTAAAAAGTTGAACTATTTTAAAATGTAGGAAATGTATAATAAAGTTTTGTGACAAAAATTTATTGAAAATAAATCATTACACAGGTTTGCGTACAAGTTTGTGCATTGCAAGCCTTTTTTCCCACATAGATATTAAAGGTAAGGATGATCTTAATTCCTTCACTGTCATCAATAGTTATCATGATTTTTTTTAAAAGTTGAACGTGTATTTAAATTATATGTATAGTTTTTTGTGCCACTTTTTTCGGCTCAGGGTGTTATGTAAGTGCGGGTATGTAACTATAAGTTAGTGAACGTTATGTAATTGAAAATTGGAGTTGTCATAATTTAAAATACCTGCAGTATTGCCTTTCACCTTTTCATTTCAATTTTTTAATAGAACGTACCAAGTGTTTTATTAATTGTTATTATAATTCAATTATTATTTATGGAGTCAGCTTATTAATTTTTGATGTATGCATACACCCACATTTCCTATTGGTCCCTATCTTGGATTGCTTTGCTAAGATTGACATTCCTCATATTAATAACTGTAGCAAGAAAAATTGGATTTTGAATTCTATGAATGTGAAATATCATTTTGATTGTTCCATAACTTGCTTTTTCATAATGTATTGTTCCCCTTTTTCCCACTGAAAGCAGTTTTCAAAAGAGAGTGTTAACTTTTTCTTTTATTGTTCCCTTGCCACAAAACTACCTATCAATCAGCATAAACTTGTCTTTAAAACTTCCAATCTTACTAAAAAAGAATATTTCTATTTTTAATACTTATCTTATTTTTGAAACTTTTATCAGTGTCCTTCAATAAGAGGCAAATACATTAGAGTTCCCTTATCCCTATTCAAAGGGATTAGAACCAACAGAATTGTCCCTAACAGAAAATAATGTTGTATATTTCTAATAAATGACAGAATAAAGTTTTAAAATTTCTAAATATTTTTCTATGCTTCAGAATTTTTTTTTTGAGTGATTTTTTTCTTTAACATACAAAATTAAAAAAAAAAAAATGATGTATGTAAATTCATCAAAATGATATATATTAAAGCTATGAAAAATAAACTGGTAATTAATATAAGAATGTTCATATATTTTACCTCCTTTTTAGTTAATGGGTTTTCTACTACTCACATTCTTGTCTTTAATGGGTTTTCTTCCCCTCACATTGTATATCTGAATCAAAATTTTAAAAGCTTTTTTCTCACATTTTAAGCGCTCAGTTGTGCTGAAAATTTTCATTCACGGTTGTTTTGGATGACAATACGATAATTTAATTATAATTAATAAAAATTAATTGATTAAACTTTTTAAAGAATTAAATTTTACGCCAGTTTTTCGCCAAGTCGCAAAATCTTCATGACAGGCGAATGTTATTTAAAATGTAAGGTATAAAAAATTATGATAAGCATAGTGTGAAGTTTGAAAGAAAACCCATATTTAAAAAACTCGTTTTTTACCGGTGTTATTTATATGAATAATTTCAGAAATAATACACAAATGAAATAAGTATTTTATCAAAAGTTATAAATAAAGCAACTGGCTACATAAAATTATTAATTCATATTTGGTGCAGTAATACCATAAAAATAGATATCTCTATCTTGCGATATTCAACTCACTGCTCTGAAATTGATCTCATTTTAATTTCTTATACTTTTTTAAGCTCATCTTTCAAAACAATCTATTTTCTAAACTTTTCACATACATTTGACTGCCGACTCCATTTACCGTTACTCACGATATTGAACTTAACTGTTTTGAAACCGATATTATTTGAATTTAGAATATTTTTTTATGAGAATTTTCTTCTTTCTTCGGCCAAAACTCAAAATTTATCAAAATGATCCATCTCAAAATTAATTGAAAAAAAAAGGTATCAGAAATTTGTATTTTTTTTTATAGCTAAGCCAGTCTAAGGGTTGCCCAAAATAGGTTACTCTAAAGAAGTTTTATATCTTAGCGATTTATCGCCGAAACAATTTCCCGACGCCTAGCAGCCGCCGTAAAATAGGATCTAACCATACTTTCTCCCGTCATGCGGTATTTTTCGATGGTTTAGCGACCAATTTGGCTGCGGTAGCCTAGTGGTCGTGGTTGTAGACCCGTGGACATCGGTTTCTGTTGAGTCGTGGGTTCGAGCCTTGATGCTACTAAAGACCCCACATGTAGCTGGGGATGATATATGTTAAATCTGTCGAGGTTCAAAGTCCTCCTGTTGGCAGAGTGGGGAAGATTAGAGAGGGAAGTACTAACTTGTCGTCCTCATCACTAGACCGAGGTTCAAAATTAGAGATCCGTCGCCAATAGCCCTCGTGTTGCTTCGATTGTGACGTTAATAAAACCAATCAATTTAGTTACGAACTTCAAAAATCACTAAATTAATCACTGTCACCATGAACTTAAACCCGACGTTTCTCTTTGATCATTAACACTTAATACTTGAGTATGAATCTTAGTTTGCTTAAATTTCTTCATCAGATAATGCATTTTTCTGTTTTCAGAATAATTTTAATCAATGGTAGAGTTATAATGAACAAATAATTTTCAATTGGTAAATCAAGGCAAGGCTTTACTTCGAAAGAGGAAAAAAAAGCTATCTACTGTTTTAGAATTAATCCAAATAATTATTTCTAGAAAATTAATTTATTGATAGTGTGTGAAGAATTTGTACCTAGGCATCAACACTTACCATGAAGAAAACCATCAACACATTGAGCTTTCGTTAATACTTCCAGCAAAAACAATGTTCTTCGCCTGCAAAATATTCTTTCCTCTTTCACAAAAGGAACTTACCCTTTCTCTTTTGATACTGACGCTCTCTCTTGGTTATGTTTTCAAACCAGTTTGAGCTTTCCTGTCTCCATCTGCTCTTAAAGATAGGGGATTTGTTGTGCTGACACACGCTGAATTAGATCGATTCATCTCTAAAGAACACAACTGTACATTTCCTTTTATATGTCACATGACAGGTGTAATAACATTAGCAAATGTTTAAATTACTCTATTTTGAATATATTTTTGAACTACATTAATTACTGTATTTTCATCACACTGTTTACAATCCTCGTTTGCAGTATTTATCTTAAAAATTTCGCTTATAGAGATAGTCTTACTTTAATACTTGTTATTTTTATTGTCTTAATTTAATATTTGTCATTTTTTATGCTTTAGTTTGATGCTTGTTATTTTCATTGTTTTAGTTCAGTACTTGTTATTTTCATTTAGAGTTAGTCATATTTTTTTTCTCTAAACTTTAATCTAACGTTTGATTATGCACAAACTACTAAATCTAAGGAATTTGCTTTAGAGAATATTTTAAAGTACAGTGAACTTTACAAAAGCTCTGTCTAGAGCTATCATCTTTTCTCGAATGAGAAAATGATTACTATTAATCACTTTATATTATTATTACTGTTTGTTAGTAATATCAGGATCCCCGATTAATTTTTGGATATAGGAGATTTGTAATTTCAGAACAAGAGAGAGCGGAAAAGAAGGAAAGGGTCCGTTAAAATCACTCTGAGATTATAATAACACATTGCAGGTTAGACTTATTGATGTTCTAATTAAGTTATTTGTCTGTTTACGAAGCATATATTAACATAACTTTTTTTAGATGTAATAAATTATTTACGAAAAAATTATATATCAGTGCAAATTAATTGAGACAAAGTAAAAAAAAAATCACTCTTTTTTAGAAAACTATGCTTTTATTCATTCTAAACATTTTCTAGGATGACGCATGTCGTCTTTCCTCTGTAGAAATTACCTCTTACAAACATTTTGGCATTGACTCCACTAGATTAGTACACATGTTCTAAGTACACATCAGGAAATCATACTTGAATAGCATTGTTTATCATATGTTCTTTTGTTGTTCAATCCATCTTACCTAAACGCCTCTTCACAATATTCCCCTAGTTCTCAATATGATTTAAGTCTGGTGAATTTCCAGGCCTATCTAGCACTTTAATTTAATTTTCCAGTGTAAAAGTCCTTACCAGTTTTGAATTGTGACAAGGAACCAAGTCGTGTTTGAATGAAACAATCTTATGCCATTATATTTCGATGTATTTAGTAGAATACATCATGCCTGGGACTGGAACTTAGCTTCCAGTGTCATTTGCCGTGGACCCCCCCAAATATATATATATATATATATATATATATATATATATATGCTTCAGCGGGTGTTTTACAATTTGTTAGATATGGTCCTGTCTCAAGGGTTCATAATCACTTCGTCTCACAAGATCTGAAATGGATTCCTGGACAAATATATGAGTTTCATCACTGAAAACTACTTTCTTCCAGTCATCAGCAGCCCATGATTTGTACTTTTTCTGCCTATGCTAAATGTTTTTTCTTCGTGTTAGGAGTTAATAATTGTTTTTTCGTTGGTCTTAAATTATTTTCTCTTTTAATCAAGATGCGCAATTAAGCTGTACTAGTATTATGATTTACAATTTAAACAGTAGTAATTTTGTACTTTGAATTATTGATTTTTAAAATGCGTTTAGCAAACAAAGTTAATTTAATCATAAGTTGATTATAATATTTTGAAAAGAAATCAACATTTAAGAAAAAAAAATGTGAATTGTGTAATTTCCATTTACAATTTCAAATTTAATAATGATTTGTTAGAAATAAGATTTTTCAATTTTTCTATTTTTTCATATAAAGTAATACTTTTTTTTTTTTTTATAAAATGCAATTTTTATTTATACAATCTATAAGAAAACAAAGAAGGAAAAAAAAAAAACCGACGCTCCAAAAAGGAGTTGTCCAAAGGAGACAAAAATTGGAGGATAGGAAAATTATGTAAAGAATATAAAATGATTTAAATTTCAGAAAAATTGAATAATTTATTTCAGAGTTACATAATTACAAATTAACGAGCTCAATAAAGTGTTGACCTGCCTCTAGCCTGGATGCAAGCTGCCTCACGACGTGGCATAGAGTCATAAAGCTCCCTGAAGGTCTCCTGAGGTATTTCTTGCCAAATTTGCTCCCATTGTCGGTCATCAACATTCCCTGGCAGATGCAGTCGCCTTCCCACCATATCCCAGACATGCTCAATTGGAGAGAGATCTGTCTAGCCAAGGAAGTGTTTGACAAGCTGTAAGACAGTTCATAGCAACACGTGACGTATGTGGTCTGGCATTATCTTCCTGAAAAATAAGGCCGGGGTACTGCAAAAAGAAAGGTAGCAAAACAGGTATCAGAATGTCGTCGACATACCACTGTGCTGTAAGTGTGCCAAAGGGTCCGGCTTTCAAGGGAAATGGCACAGAAGTTCATAATTCCTGGTTGAGGGTCTGTGTGGCGTGCAATAGTGAAAGCAGGATTGGCACGTTGCCCTGGGTGTCTCCGGAAACGTCTTCGATGATCTTCAGGACACAGTTGGAAGCGGGATTCGTCGCTAAACACTATACGTCCCCAGTCAGCATCATTCCAACTTGATCAAGGCAAGCATCACCGTAATCTGGCTCGACAGTGTGCAGGCGTGAGTGGCAGCTGGCGTAGCGGTCGGTAATCACGTAGATTATTTCGCTCTATAAGCCGTCTGTGAATGGTCATGGTGGAGACTCGTGTACGGGTAGCACGCCTGATGGTTGATAACGATGAATCAGGGGCTGTGACAGCTGATCTGACGATCACTCTGTCCTCTCGATTTGCTGTGGCCCTAGACCGACCGCTACCATCATGACGCTGAAATCTGCTATTGTCCACCCTTCTTACCAGCATCTTCTAATCGCCGCATAACTTCGACCCATGTGACGAGCAATTTGCCCAACCTGCCTCTTTCAATCCAATGATACGACCTCTTTCAAACTCTGACAGTTGCTCGTAATGAGCTCGAATCCTGAGGCGAAGCATTTTTTCAGTCTTTGAAAGGTATCCTAAATCGCAATGCAACAGAAAATTGGACCATCAGATTGAAAGTCGCTTCTTATATACACCTGCTGACTGAGCAGTTCAGATGCGCTGTAGCTCCCACTATTTATTCACTGGACACCAAATTTTAATCTTTAACATATTCGGTCTAAATGTATTTGCATACGTAATTTCATTACAATCGGGCAACTTCTTCTTGGTTGCGTTGTCTTTTTTTTTGTTATTGAGTGTATATATAATAAGACCTTGTATAAGTTCTCACTTTTTTTGATAAAATTAGTGCTTTTTTTAAAAATAATGTGGTAAGAAACATGTCACTCAAAGTATTTCCCCTCACCAGTCACTACTTTCTCCTATCTTTTTGGCAGCAGATAAATTCTATGTCGGTAAAATGACACGTGTTTTGCGGCTATCCAAGAATCAACCCACTTTTTGGTATCTTCAAAAGAATAGAAGTGCTGCTCAACCAGGTCATGTATCATCAAACGGAATAAGTGAAAATCAGAAGGGGCTATAATCGGTGAATAAGGTGGGTGGGGCAGGATTTCTCATTTAAGTGTTTCCAAGTAGGTTTTGACTGGTTATGCAACATGTCGCCGAGTTTTGCTATGTTACAAAATCACCTTGTCGTATCTATGCTCGTATAACGGCCGTTTTTCCTGAAGGGCTCAGCTCAAATGCATCACTTGCAGTCGATAGCGATTTCTCGTGATAGTTTCGTTCTGCTTGAGCTGCTGATAATAAATTATACGGTGCAGAACACTACCAAATGTAGAGGAGAAGCGTTCTTTATATCCAAGATCAAAATCAATATTTTTGAAGCGTTCGAACGAATCTTTTCCGTCACAGCATGCTTACCGTAAGTCTCGACAAGAATTCTATGTGCTTTAGCTGCAGATTTATTTTGAACATAGTGCAATGAAATATCTCTCAAATACTCTTTACTTGGCTCAAAACTCGACATTTTTAGAAGTAAGAAAGAAAAAAACAATGTTGCTTAAACTGCGGCGAAATAAGATACACTGAAGTTCAAACATATCAACAGTATTTTCTTGTAGATGCACTAACATCCGAAATTAGGAAACAACGAGAACTGATTCAAGGTTGTAATATACACTGCTGGCCACACAAAATGCAGCACCCAGAAGGACCAGAGATATCACAGCGAAATTTATTTGGTAGATAACATGTTGTACAAAGATCAAACGATTAAAATTATAGCCTCTTGTGAAGTGTGGATGATGACAAAATCGGTATTTATTGTAGCCGCCACTGTTAGCTATAACCGCTGCCACACGCCTCGGCAAAGAATCAAAGAGACTTTGGATGTATCCTTGGGGTACAGAAGTCCATGCGGCTTCCCCATATTGCCAAAGTTGGTCTGGTGTAGCAGCGAGGGGTGTATCCCGGGCCAGTCGTTGTGCAAGCATGAACCACACGTTTTCGATTGGGGATAAATCGGGAGAACAAGCAGGCCAAGGAAGCAATTCAATCTTATGGGTAAAGAAGAACTCTTGAACATTGCGTGCCGTGTGTGGTCGAGCATTATCATATTAGAATATGGCTGATGGCAAGCGCTGAAGGTATGGGAGGACTAAGGGCTCCAACACCTCAGAGATGTAGCGCTGGCTGTTCAGTATACCGGTAATACGTACTAAAGGGGTGCGGGAGTGAAATCCAATACCACCCCAAACCATGATATCGGGTGCAGGTCCAGTGTGGCAATGCATAATGCAACAGTTCAGCAACATCTTACCACGGTGTCTAAAAACTCGAATCCGACCATCGTGATGTTGCAGGCAGAAGCGGGATTCGTCAGTAAACACAATGTCGTTCCATTTCGTTGTCTATGTCCTCCGTTCATCTCACCATTGGCGGCGCAAACGCTTGTGGTTTCGAGTCAAGGGTAAACGAAGCAATGGACGCCTTGAGGACATTCCACTCTGCTGCAAACGGCGTCGAATGGTACGAGTGGACACCGAATGGTGCGTAGCAGACTGAATCTGTTGTGTTATAATTCGTGGTGTGGCTGGGTGATCCATCACTGCAATGCACACAATCTGCCTGTCATTATGGGCAGAGGTGCAACGAGGTGGGTGTGATCGGCCCCGTCGGTCCGTCGTTTCCTCCTGCATCCAGCTATCACAGATCCGCATTACAGTTGCTTAGTTTCGTCCAACACGTTGACCGATTTCTCTGAAGGATAATCCGTAATCCCTATAGGCTGCTATTCTCCCTCGGTCGAGTTCAGAAACTTGGTCAAAAGACGCTCGATGTCTTGCACGAGGCATAGGTAAACAGCTTACGCAAAAAAAAAAAAAAATAATAAATAAAAATAAAAAAAAAACCGCATGAAAAAACAACTGACGTACTTCAAATCGCCAATCTGTTCTCCCCTTATATAGAGCTTGCGAGTGGCGCTACGGTCGCCCGTGATGTGCGTCTGCGCTGAAATGCTAATAATTTGCATAGCTCATCGTCGCAAACGCATGATGTAAATTTCACATCGTTTGCATGCTTCCTTCAGGGTGTTGCATTTTGTGTGGCCAGCAGT
>BMAW01013454.1:132473-189245 GCA_019974015.1 Nephila pilipes
ATATATATATATATATATATATATATATATATATATATGAGCAATATATTTGACGTTGCTTATACGCTAATGCTTTGGAAATTATAAATTTTTTGAAGATGATTGAAAATTTGCACTAAATCAAAGAGAACCGTAGCAAAGGGTATGTCTTGGAGGAATCGATATGAGGCTATCAAAGCGTGAAAAAAAACCCCACAATATTCTATCAAGTAAAGTTCATTGTAATTTGATAATTACGGGTTATTGCTTGGATTCATCAGAACTGTTAGGTGTTTAACTCCAAATTGGTATGTGTTTTAACTCCAAAATTAACGGCTGCACTCAATCTATGCCACATTAGTCTGAGGAATGTCGTTTTTATTCTCGAAGCCGCAGCTGAGTGCTTAGATCACACCATTGATGAACTGGCAATCAAGCGAAATAAAATTCCAAAGATTTCGGGTATATTTTGGTGAGATGAAGGCTACTAAGATTAAAGAATTATTTAAATCAAATTAAAGAATTATTTTATTAAATTTATGAAAGAGTTATTAAATTAAGAAACTTAAAGAAAATATGAATCAATTTTTGTAACTGGTCATTGGGCTAAGTAAATTGCTACTTGCTTTAAATGCGAGAGATTTAAAATGTGAAAGGCTACCTATAAATGCTAGATATACGAGGTGTGGCTATTAAATAACTAAACTGAAGCTGTAAAACATTTTATTTTCATTTCATACATATTTACTCATTGTCAACTTCAATAGACACCCTTCCTCTATCCCTATAACGATCCATGCGAATCTTCAATTGTTCGAAACAGTGCTGGAAGTTTTCCCTTGTCAACTCCTTCAGGACGCATGCCGTTTTCTCTTTCGGAGCTTCAACGGACTTAAGTCTTTTTCATTTTTATGCAGATTTCGCCTTAAGAAACAGATAGAAGTCGCATGGCGCAAAATCCGGTAATAAAGTGGGTGGTCTGTACTTGGTATGCTGTACTTGGCTAGAAATCTCTTGACATACAATGCGGAATGAATTGTCCTTCCTTAATTCGGCTCATTTCTCCTTTATTCTTTCACGGAGTTCAGCAAGAACGTGAAGGTAGTAATGTAGATTAATAGTTTGACCTTCAGGAACCCAGTGAAGGTACACAATCCCCTGAATATCGAAAAAAAGAAAAGAAAAGAAAACCTATCATCATTGCTTTGAATTTCGATTTGCTCATTCGAGATTTTTTGGCTCTCGGTGAAGATGAGCTCTTCTAGTGCATGGATTGCTGCTACGTTTTAGGATCATAAGTAAAAAAACCACGATTCGTCACACGTTATTATCCTTTCCAATAAGTTTGGGTTATTTTCAATGCCATTCAAAGTGTCAGTACAAACATTTTTGCGAGCTTCTTCGTGTTGAAACGTTGAGAATTTTCGGTACCAGTTTGGTACAAACTTTTTGCATGTTAAAATTGTTGTGTAAAACTTGACTCACGGATTCTTGTCAATTCTTACAGTCTCAGCAATCGCACGAATGCTCAATCGACGGTCAGATCGAATCAGATTACTGATTTTTTTTCTATATTGTCATTCGCATTTGACGTGATAAGATTACCCGGGCGTGAATCATCCTTAACATCTTCTCGGTCATCTTGAAAACACTTAAACCACTCAAAAACACGTGCACGCAATAAACATTCATTGCCATACCCTTCTTTCAATAAATTATAATTTGAAATAGCTATTTTTCCAAATTTCATGTAAAATTTCACAACGATCCGTTGCTCTATTGTTACATTTATCATATTTCCGGCGAAACAACAATAAAAGCTACAACAACAACAAAACTCTCATGCGAACGAAGGCTACGGCTATACGGACTTACAGGAGCGAGAGGTACTGCATTCGAAAGAGAAGGCTTCAACAGCTGTAGGTCGCTGTTAAGCGTCCCCGCATCAGCAGTTTTGACATCAATTGTCTTACTTAAACCAGATAAGAATACATAGCTAATCATTACTCCTGCGTATTATGAACAACGGCACTTTCCAAATAGCTTAGGCTACATTTATGGAAAGCAAGGCCTTACACATGTGTTTTCTTACAGTATCTTTAAATATTTGTAATCATAGTTGCAATTTTAAAACATTGAAATTTTAAAAAAATTAAATGGCATCTTGATAATAAGAATACATTTATACAATTTAAAAACATTAGCTTAATTAGTTTTAAGTGGTCATAAGTTTTTATGTGTAAAATATGTATTATTTAAATACGACTTTCATATTAGTTATTTTAAGTATCATTGATAAAAAAAATATAGGAAATATTGAAATGTATGTTTCTTATATGCTTATTATTTTTTTGTATAGTTCTTTATTAAAGAATATAGTTTCTTTAAAGCACCATAAAAAGAGGATTACAGTTCCCCTGAAGGAAAATTTGATGAGGCTTTATTCAGATGTTGCCTTGTTAAAAGAGAAAACATTTTATCAAAGGCCAGGAGATACATTGAAAATGCCCCTATATATACAGCTATGAAGTTGAAAAAATTGAGGGTATTTTAGGACCCTATTTCTACAAATCTGTATGATGTGTCAAGATAACTATATTACAAGGAATGGAAAAAAATAAAAATTCTTTTTATTTGTATTGATGAACAAATTATATATTGAATTGCGATTCTATTATCTAGCCAAAAAATAAACTAAATTTATGAAAGTGTTTTTAATTAAATAAAATGCCAAATTTTGTTTTTTGTTAATACATTCACTCAGGCAATAGATTTTATGTAGGGAAACAAGCCAAATAGCTTTTTTAAATTTCCTAATGAATAAGGACATTTTCAGAAAATTCTTTTTAGGTCATAGAATTTAGAACTATGATGTATATACTATGATGCAATGTGAATTTGATATATAAGAAATCCATAATAAAAACAAATTGAAATGTGAATTTTGAGTTATATGAAGAAATCCATAACAAAAATAATTATTAAAAATACTTTTCTCTCATTTAGTTTAATAATACTTTTAAATTGCCATTACACACTTCTGAAATATACTTCTTAATGCTGTTTGCACAAAACTCCGTAATGAGATCTTCTGAATTAACTTTATGCAACATTAACCAAAATTTTTGCTCAAGCATTTCTGAACTTGTTTCCTATTACTAAGGTTAAATTTATTTTTACGCTTTGAGATCTGTGAAATAATAAGGTCATTTCTCGTGATCGATCTCATGGCTACCAGAACAAAATTGAGACTCAATGCAACTACGTGTTCTATTAGTCGAAGCTCAGATTTTCCTAACTCAATAAATTCACTAGAGGCAACAACAATTGCTCAGGCGGACTGTAATTATATTTAAGTTTATTAGACCACCCTCAAATTTCCACATAACACTAAACACAGATTGAATACAATCTAACTCTGGAATTCCATCACATAGAGCCGCAAAACAAAACGTGCAAGAGACATTTAGAATTATAACATTTGCATGATCGAACACGTTCTATTTGATTTTCAGTCTAATGAACAATTTCGTCAGTAAATTTCTCCCTAAATAGCCCTCCCCCTCCTCGTGCATTTTTTGGTGAAATATTTTTCTTGTCCATTTGTTTAATGCAGTGTAAGCCAATAGTGATTTTAAATTTGGTTTCTAACAAATAGTTTTAAAAAAAATTCGTAATGCCTTATTCAGTGCTAATATTTATAATTCGTTTTTTGTTGGGACTATGTTTTATAATTCGTATACTGAATTGAACTTAGATTTCCATTATCTGTAAGGAAGCCCCAGTTTCATGGGAATTTGCATCGGTTTATAACTCAAGAGCAGAGCTTTGTTTAAATTTGTGTAAAACTGGATATTGAGTCAACTGTTCTTTTTGCTACTTAAACACTTTCTTTTGCTGGAATCCGAAATTTAATTCGACGTTACTTCTCATTAGATTATTTAGGGCTTGGAGAGCTTAGAATGATTTGGAATAAATTTTAGGAAATAGTCTTAGAGACCCAGAAAACTTTGCAACTTCTTGATAGTATTTAGATGTGATAAACTTTGAACGGCTTATGTTTTGGTTTGGGAGGGTTGAATTTTTTCCCGCCCTCAATGGTATCACTAAAAAATTATTTTCACCTGTTAAATTATGTTTTGTCCATATTCTGATGTGGCTTTGAACACGCATCCTCTTTTCCCTCTCTTGTAGAAATTATCAAACCTTCCATAAAAATTACAATTGCTTGCACAAGTGGGCAAGTCCGTAAGCCAATATAGATGGAGCGCTGAAACACATTGGGATCATTTGATAGGCCAAAAGGTACTTTTAAAAATTCGTACTGACCCTCATGAGTAACAAATGCGGAGTATATTGAGTTTTTTTTTTTTTTTTTCATTAATACTCACACGAAACAAACCTTTTTTAAATCAAGAGACGAAAAAATTCTTGGCACACACTAACTAGTTTTTAAGACTTTTTCAATCAGAAGTGATGAAAATCCATCAACATTAATTTTTGTGCAAGCGCCTATAATAATAATTATTTTATCGCCTATAATAATATTTATTTTTTTAGCATCAATAATAATAATTTTTGTGCGATATAATTAATCTATAAACAAAAGGAGCATCACCTTTCGTTTTAATAAGAATTATCAGAGAGACAAAATGTTCGAACCGCTGGTTTTAATTATTTATTTTCTAAACTATTCCTATGTTTTATTTACTTTCAAGGATTTCTTTTTTGTTCTGTGTAAAGCAACTTTCACGAACGCTAACGCACGGAAATGCGTCTGCCCTTCACTATTCGGTTCTTTGTCCTTATTTTAATAATATATATTAAGCAATAAAGACTAACCATATGAAGACACGTTTAAACAGTTTATTAAATATCACTGCAGAGTTACCAATGTCACTCTCTCTTGGATTCCAATCTAACTCACAATCCTAATTTATAATTTAAATAAGAAATCTTATCTTACCAGTTCCCTCGTTCTTAATTCAACAATTTTACCAATAATAACTACGTTCCTTAATATTTTAAATAGAACTCTCATCAATCCTCAAAACTAATAGAAGGATTTCAGTTTGAATTATAATTCTCTGTCAGCAAGTCGTTATCCTCTATTTCTCTTCCTTTTCCATGAATTCTATTTCATTTATATATCATTATCTATAAATCACTTCCCTTCCCTTCTATCTTAATCTAATTTATTTAATCACGTTTCATTTGGGTTGGGAGGAAATTGTAATTTTGCGCAATTCACATTGCTAAAAACTCCCGAGTTTTGTAAAGAGAAAATCGCGAATAGACCAACGCAACAAAAAGATTCGGAATAGCCCTTTCTACTTTGTTTTAAACATATGTTGTCCAATTGTACGTTTAGTTGATGGACATTAGTATTTTCTTAAATGTTTCTTCCAAAGTATTTTAACCAGATGATGGCTTTACTACTGACGCAAGGGAAATCCCGTTTGCCTCCTACATTACCGTGTTCAGTAACGAATTCGTTCTATTTTCTTTTGATTCGGGTATCTGTATACGATTCACTAAAGGATAATTTACATTTTGTTGTTACAGTATTTATTTTTCAATCCTCAATATTTATATAAGCATTGTATCATGCTTTTTGAGATATTTACTTCCCACTAACGTCTGATAAAGTTATGTCATCAAATTTTAATATGGGTATTCGAATTCGTAAATAGAAATCAAAATCCACTATGGGAACATCACTTCTGACGTCAATGAATCATTTAATTTTTTTAAAGCCTATAATGGGAGAATTTCTTAATTTTCTTTGAGTTAGTTTTACAAACAGATTTTGATTTAATTGCATCTTTTTTTTTAGGATCATTTGACTGGTATATGAAATGTTTACACTTGAAACATTTATACTCTTTAAGTTTATTTTAATATGTATTGATCATATTTCCAACTTTTTCTTTGTTACATAGGCTTATATTTTTTGGGGTCCATCCCAAGACATATTTTTGAAATAGCTTACAGTTACAGTTTTCTGAAATATTAAGCTTTATTTATCCGGATGTATTTTTCACTAGACATAACCGGTCTCAGTCTAAGAGACATTTTGAACGGTTGAGGTAACCAACACGTCTTCGACAAGATACAATGACTTTATTTTATATCAAGTTTAAATAATCTTTCTTTTTAAAATTAAATGCGATGGGAGTCATACTTTAATGTTTAGATGTCTGTAAACTTATGTATATATTTATGTAAAGAAAATCATATTTATATACATAAGTAATCAAATATGAGCACTTAATCAGTAGCTGTATTTACATTTGTAAACTGTTTCCTTACCTTTAGGTGTATCTTGCATGAAATGCACGGCCTCTTATAACTTTAAAAATGCTCAGTAATTCTGTACACTGAATATAATTATGATATCAAAAATTGGATTCAATAAAATATTAATTTTTTTTAAATTTTAGTATACAAATTTCCATTGATTTTTATACAAATTTTGTGCAATACCAAAAATTTGAGTCAGTGTTTATTAGAAAAAAAAGAAGTTAAATACATGGAAAATAACCTTATTTTAAAACGTGGAAAATATCAGAATAATGAATAAATAAATTTTTTTGCGGAAAATCTACATAATTCTAAAAAAAAAAGAACCCACATTTTGAGAAAAGGGAAATATTGATATTTTTTTTCTATGGAGTAGCACAATTGTTTACAATTTTAAACTTCAATTTCTTAGTATTCTATTTATCAAAGTCTCACATCTAATTAATCTATGGAATTAGCAAATCCTCTGTATTTTGTAAACACTAAAAACAAAATTAGCAAAATTTATATTATTTGAAGGTTTCAGTTTTCTTAAGAAGGTACCTGTTGTACTTTTTTCAATGGTTTCTCAAATTAAATTTAGTTCTTTTATGTATTAAAAATAAATTTTGTGGTAGCTTTGCATATACATAAAATTATATTACTTTGCACAATACCATTATTTGATTTTAAAAATCGGTAAATTAATGTTAAAAGTACGTTTTGGACAACATTAAATTCTTAATTTCTTTCTTCTGACTAATTAAATTTCCTTTTGAAGCACATGTAACTCGACATTTTTTTTTTTTTTTTGTAAAGGCTGCATTTTCAAATCATTGTATGAAGTTTTACATAAGTCATTAAAATATGAACTGCATTTGCAAATGTAATAAGAGATTTCAGAATTCCACAAAATTAATTTTTTTAGAAAAATTATTGTAATGAGGCAAATTAGCGAACAACAGAGAAATTTAAACATCATACCATTCTGGAAGGCAAAATGCTTCAGCAAAGGTGAAATCCAAATAATTTCAATAAAGTTTTTATTTAGAAATAACACTTACCGTAAAAATATAAAAACATTTATATTTATGTGCTTAAAATCAGTCGGCAGCACCAGCATATGATTGTACAACAGTAAACATGAAATTATTAAACGTACCATCAATTAGGTTTGAATGTGACGTGACATTCGAATGTGAATCTATGGATGTTAATGAACTAAAAAGAATGATACAGGAAACCACTTTGCTTCTTCGTCATAATATCCTCACTATCTTATAAATTGTCATTTTACATGAAAGGATAAATTTTCAATCATATATATATAACTTTTTATTTGCATATCAAGGAATTTTCTTATGGAAGAATTCCAGAAACTCTGTATTTTGGGAGGCATGGCGATTTACGGTAATTAGGAAAGGACCATAGCCAAAACAAATCTTGAAGCCTGCCCGTGGTTTCATTAATCGTGTGACATACAGGGTGTTTCGAAACTCATGGGCAATAATTCGATATAAAAACCAACGTTTTTAAAAACAACGTTTTTATATGGTGGCAAAGTTTATTAAAGAAAATTATTGAAATATTAGTTAAAACTGTTGGTTATTTTTAACTTTAAAATTTACTTAAAAAAGAGACATTTGTGAGCGTATTAAAAAATTCATAATACTCATAAAATCAAAACATGCATTTGAAAGTTTGTAAGCCATTCTATTAAAAAAAAAATGGGAACCAGAATTCAGAAAAAATTATTGTGATAAGACATGGTGCCAAATATTGGAAACTTTCTTTCTTGCTCATGATTATTGACTAAAAGTCAGCAACCCTTACTATCTCGGAGATAATAAAGGGAGATAGTATCTCCCCTTTGTGAGTACAATAGTTTTACGAGGCGTCATGTGGTGTGGGGAGTGCCCGGTGTTCCCAGAGGGGGAAAAATTTTTTTCCTCAATCCTAAAAGCGCCTAGAGGAAAGAATATTTTGACTTATTAAAATTATTGAAATATTAGTTAAAACTTGTCGCAAACGTCTAAATATTGCATTGTTAGGCGAGTACGAACGATTCCCGAAATTTCAAAGCTCTAGCTTGATGGGAAGTTGGTTAAATTAACGATCGAAAATTTGATGACACACACACTCACACACACACACACCAAGTGAAATTCAGAAAAACGTTGTAAAAATTCAAGGGGTGATAGAACACATTTAAACAAGTAATTTTCACCATACAGTGCATAGGCGAAGAGCAAGCGGGGAATCGCCAGACGGTGCTGTAATGGAAAGCATAAAGCGCAACTTTTCTTACCCATCGTCATTTCTACCGAGGATTTCAGGAGGCTTAGACTTTTCCTGGTTATGGTACGTCACCATGCCTCCTGAGAGCATAAAGATTTTTCTTGCTCATCATTATTTCTATCGTTGATTTCAAGGCGCTGTAATAGAAAGCATAAAACGCGGTTTTCTTACATATTGTTATTTCTACCGTGGGTTTTTCGCCATGCTTCCTGAAAACTACGGTAGAATTGATAATGTGTAAAAAAATAGTGCTTTATTCTTTCCATTACAATATTGTCTAGCGGTTTACCACTTGCTCTCCGCCTGTGCATTGTGCGGTGAAAATTGCTCGTTTATATGTTTTCTATCACACCTTAAATTTTTGCCCACGAGTTTCGAAACACTCTGTAAACTTCTTACATTTGCATAATCACTTAATAATACGATTTTTCAGTTACATATGTCATTTTTAGATTGACGCTTAATTCATTCTTTCTTTTATCAAATAGGTATTAACATCGAATTAGAAATTCAGAACATAAATTTTTTTCTGTCTGAAATCTGCAATTTAAATTTGGAACAAAAAAAAATTAATTGATTTTAATGTTTGATGTGAATAATTTAAAAAAAAGTAGGAACTGTTCTTTATTTCTAGAAGCGAAATTTTTTTCTAGGAAATTGCAAAATATTAGCTCCGACTATTCACATGAGATACCGGAAGTTGAAAAACGACATAAATGATATTAAAAACTTATTCTCAGTTATATATCATCAGCTAGCATTTCTTTTATGATTTTCTTTTTCGAGTGTCATATTTGAAACAAAAAAAAACGTAAGATAAAATAATTTTTTTTTAAAAAAAAATGTCTCTTTTTTAGCTTATAAATACAATAAACATAAAAGAAAATTTCTTATATATTCATGAATAATAAGTTATTAATTGAAAGGGTATAGAATATCCCATAATTTCAATTCAATCGTCATATTATTTCTTATTGATTTTCGAGAGTCGGAAACATTCCTCTATTTTTCATGTATACAACGTATTTATTTCATGAATTTCTTTTGAACGAATTTTTTCGGAACCAAACTATTAAATAAAAATAGAATGTGAAACAAGACCAGTACATAATATTCAAAAAACATAGTTTCTGATCTTCAACCACTGTAGAAATGCTAAAAACTCTTTCAAATAAGAATATCCTTTGAGAACACTTTATTTTATTCTATACATTATTTCAATCTTATAAAAATTAAAATAAATTCGTAAAATTAAGAAGTAACTTCAGCAACTTTGCTAAAATTAGATTTGTAATATCTTCAGACTCCCGCCTACCAGCCATTTTGATTTCGAGGATGTATTGTTAATCCTATGGAATTTCGTCTTTCGTTCTCACATATTTACGATTTGATCTATTGAAATGCAAAAAGATGCATCTCAAAGAGTAAAAAATAATGGAGGCTTCTGCTGAACTACTTTTTTCCTCCGATTTTTAAAAAATATTTTAATTATGCGTTTGGGAGTTTTCCGGTCTTTCCAAATATTTTAAAATATTTTTAAAAATCGGAAGAAAAAACTAACTCCTTAGAAGCATCCATTATTTTTGGCTTTTTCAGATGCACTTTATTGCATTCAAATAGATCAAATCGTAAAGACGTGAGAACGAAAGTCGAAATTCCATTGGATAAACATTTGGTCTATGAAATCAAAATGGCTGGTAGAGGGGAGCTTTAACATTTAGTTCCCACTTTAAATATCATTTTAATATATGTGGTGGTGTAGTTTAATACTTTATATGTAGTTTTAATATATATAGTTTTATTAACATTTAATAAACAGACTTTTAATTCATGTAATTTTATTTACAATTTATAAATATATTGTTTTCATATACATATAATTCCATTAACTCTTTAAACACAGCTTTAATATATGTAGGTCAATAAACAATTATTTAGGCGCATTTATAACAATAAATATATATTTTACTACAAAAAATGTTTTTTAGAAATTTTCGAGGGACAAGACAAAATTCAACCATATTGATCTTAAACTTATAACTCTATAAATGTCAGCTAAAATACTTATCATAACTTTCAATCTGTGCTGCTAAATAGAAAATTAAGGACTTTGTTTGGATTAAAACTGCTTATTTTTAAAATAAATGAATACAATGCCCCAAACGAAATATTGAGTATTTTGAAAGTTATCTGATTTTTGCTTATATATATATAGTCCATACTTTCGAATTTTTTTTTATCTTCCTTCACAACATTCTTCTAAATTCATAATGCATGTAGTTAGTGAGTATTAAACGGATAATTGAATGCGTAATGAAAATTTCAATTTTCAAAATTCAGTAGCTAAGAATTATTTTAAAAAAGACAAATAGGAATTCTTTTGCTTACATTTCCTTCCTTTAAATTTAAAATACCTGCTACTTAGCTTAACATAATTATTATACACTAAAAATTTCCTAACGAAATGTTTCGACAGAAATTACTCATAAATTAACTAAGTTGAATTTTTCAATGATTCGACTCACAATGGTATATACGCTAGCACTTGAAATTAAAATTTAACAACTATTTTTCACAATGTTTTCATTTTCTAATAACTTATCCAAAAATATGATATTTACAACAATTCTTAATCATATGAAAACCATACACATTTCTGAATACTAAAAAGCTAATCTCAAAGCCCTTTTAAGTAAGAAATTATTTATAATTTTATACAATACATATATTTGCATGCCATTAAACTGAGTTCTATCCATGACAAAAGAAACACCAGTAAAAATGTATTCTATAACTTTGAAATACAATACTTAAAGCAAAAGTAACTATAATACTTTGAATAATTGAATAAAATAATGTCAAAAAACTCAGAAAGTCAACAAACAATTTGCGGATATGATCAATATAGTTCGATCTCGCATAACAGGGCAAAATGAAAACTGTGTCAACTTAAGTAAGCGGTCAACACTAAGTGGTAGTCACTTTTAATACTACTACTATTTTCTCTCTCTCTGCGGATTTTTAAACAAAATTTATATCCCGTCAATTTTTGAAACATCAAAAGAGCAAAAAATGCATACAACTTAGTTAACATACATAATGTAAATTCTCAGCAAATTCTATTATATCTATAATAGGTCAATTGAAAAGTCCCCGGCCTACCATAGTAAAACACATTTTTTTGGCAAAATAAAGTTTTTTTTATTCAACATAATGCCCTTCAAGGGTGATACACTGATTATAGCGACCCTCCAACTTTTCGATACCATTTTTGTAGTACGATTTGTCCTTTGCTTCAAAATAGGCCTCAGTTTCGGCGATCACCTCTTCATTCGATGAAAATTTCTTCCCAGCGAGCATTCTTTTGAAATCTGAGAACAGGAAATAGTCGCTGGGGGCCAGATCTGAAGAATACGGTGGATGAGGAAGCAATTCGAAGCCCAATTCATGGATTTTTGCCATCGTTTTCACTGACTTGTGACACGGTGCATTGTCTTGGTGAAGCAGCACTTTCTTTTTCTTCAAATGCTGTCGTTTTTCGTTGATTTCGTCCTTCAAACGGTCCAATAACGCTATGTAATAGTCGCTGTTGATGGTCCTTCCTTTTTCAAGGTAGTCAATGAAAATTATCCCAAAATACAGACGCCATAACCTTGCCAGCCGACTGTTGCGTTTTCCCACGCTTTGGAGCGGGTTCATCGTGTGCCGTCCACTCGGATGACTGTCGATTGGACTTCGGAGTGAAATGATGGAGCCATGTTTCATCCATTGTCGCATATCGACGCAAACACTCGGGTTTATTACGCTTGATTATCTTCAAACACTGCTCCGAATCATCAACTCGTCGTTGTTTTTGGTCAAAAGTGAGCTCGCGCGGCACCCACTTTGCACAGAGCTTTCTCATACCCAAATATTCGTCAATGTTATGATGTACACGTTCAGTTGATATCTTTAGAGTATCTGCTATTTCATTCAATTTCAATTGACGGTCATTTAAAATCATTTTGTGGATTTTTTTAATGTTTTCGTCGGTAACAACCTCTTTTGGGCGTCCACCGTCTTCGGTGCTCATTTCACCACGTCTAAACTTAGCATACCAATCCTTGATGGTTGATTTTCCTGGGGCAGTGTCCGGAAACTCGGCATCAAGCCAAGTTTTTGCTTCAACTGTATTTTTTCCCTTCAAAAAACAATATTTTATCAACACGCGAAATTCCTTTTTATCTATTTTTTTCACAATAACAAAAGTTGCTTCACTCAAAATGCTATAATTCACAAACTAATGATCCGACAGCTGTCAAATTTATACACGCATCTTTTGAGGGTTAGGGCTAACTAAAAAACATATGGATTTAATTTTAGTAGCTCCATCTATGTGTCAGGCCGGGACTTTTCAATTGACCTGTTAAACATAAATTGAAAACAAACTCTTCACACTTCTTGAGAGAATGAGTTTTAAAAAAATCAGTCCTCGACTAATAAATTTATTTTAATTATAATTCCATATTCATATATTGATCATTATATTATGAATATACATATTGTATATTTTAACAAAAATTAAACAAACGAAAAATACTTGCGTTCATAGTCAGTCAGTTTGTTGGTAAAACAAACGTTACAAGCAGACAAATCGGCAACAGATTTGATTCTCAGTTGTAAAAGTGGGAATAACGGTAGAAAACGACACCGATCAATTAGTTAGTTCAGTGCATCAAAAATTCAGTATTATTATTACTTTTGAGATAGCTCATAAATTCAAATACTTAAAAGTAAATAAATCATATCGCAATGTCATAAAAATATATAACCGTTAATTATTTTTTATCCTCATAAGCTTTACATCTACAAATTAATGCGATAAAAATATGTATTCTTGCGTCTCAAACAATTTCTAATGCACCTTATTTTAGCGTGTTTAAAGAGCCTTCGTATATAAAGTACCATAGTTTTTGGACTTATTTTTTTTAAAAAAAAGCATTCATGCTTGATATTTTTATTTTAAAAGATATAAAAAAAGATATATTTTATTCGTCATGGAAACCGTTAAATTGGCCGCTGGGTGTCAGCCTGAGGCTGTTATAAATGATAAAGAATTGAATAATTTGTTAATATCTATAACATTATTAGAGTATAATACCCTCTGTCATTTTCGGAACCCAATTATGGCAAAAATGAGGCTCTTTAAAATACGGTAATCTATATTAATAAAAGGAAGGTTTTATCTATTTTTGCAGGCGGCTTAGCAGAAATAATACTAGACACAGGACCATGAAATTTGGTACAAAGAATTTTTGAATACTGATAGTGTGGACCCTGAAGCAGTTTTTTCAAAGTTAAACCTAATATTTTGTAATATTTTATTTTAAATTTCATGTACATTTTGTATGACATGAGAGTTTTTCTTCTCTAGATAATTCGATTGATTTTTTTCAGTGATTTGTTCTTTCTAAAAGAATTATAAAAGGGATTATTAATTTTCGTTGCTATTTATAAAATAAATACAATTCTTTTTCGAATGAATCATCATC
The DNA here is from genome assembly GCA_019974015.1 of Nephila pilipes. Taxonomy (NCBI): domain Eukaryota; kingdom Metazoa; phylum Arthropoda; class Arachnida; order Araneae; family Nephilidae; genus Nephila; species Nephila pilipes. The sequence continues at coordinate 146,564 of BMAW01013454.1, forward strand.
TCAATAGAATATTATTTTAAAAAGTTATTTATAGGTTTGGCAACAGTTCTCTGTTTTCAAATGGTGCCAAGAGCTAGCGTTGAATTAATGCCATATCAAAAATTTTTAAAAATTATTGTGTGGTACACTTCATTTATTTTTGTATTTTAGAATGCCTGTTTACTTTTTTAGGTATTTTGAGCCCGTAACATTTTTGAAATATTCATTTTTAGTTAAGCGTTGGACTGTTATCTAATTTATTTAGTGTTAAATTTTTGTATTTCAGGCTTCATGCTATTTAAAAAATTTGCTTGATTAAAACTAATCCCATTTTCTTTCAGTTATAAACAGCCTTTAGTGGCTGTTTCCTTATTTTTTTTTTCTAATTCTATTCTTCATTCTATCCAGTTTTTTCAATTTTATATTTTCTTTTTCATTTCTAAACTGCCTACCACTAGGTATTTTTTCCAGGTCAAAACTAAACCTTTTTTTCTTCCAATTTTAAGCTGCCTGTATTGGCCTATTTAATCATACTTTCTGTTTCAATTCTAAGCTCAATGTTATATTCTGTTTTTAATATTTCTTACGATTCTTTGGCAGACAAATTTTAATTCTTTTTTTTTTTTTTTTGCTGATTTGTTTTTATATTTTGGTTATAATTACTGTACATTTTTAGATTGCCTATTATTGTATAATATTGAATTGTAGCGTTTTTAATTCCTAGCTGTTGACAAATGCCAAATAACATATATGTATGAAATACCCTTTATTGTTGCAGGTGAATTTAAATATATAAAAATCTAGCTCGGACCACAAATGTTTTCAATGAGGACCAACTCTTAAATAATATGTTTTGAGTGTGAACCTCAAACTAACCACCTGGGAAAGAATGATATAATAAATAAAAATAGCAAATTGGTTACTTGATATACTTAGAAGTTCTCTAATTTCTTATCTGTCGACTTTAGTAAATTGTATATTTTTCAATTTTAGTCAGTTGAGCTGGTGTTGAATATCTGTTTCATAAAGAGTTTTCTGTTTGATTGTCATTTTTTTAAAATTTTATTATTGTTATTTTTGTTAAAGTATTTAACTCCTGCTTTATGAAAACTAAACTCAAATTTCTCTTTCAGCTCTTATTTATGATTGACATATTGTGTAATGAACTGTATTGCCTGCGGTAATAATACTTTCTCTTTCAGTTTTATTGAATGAATTTCTATTTCGTTATTATTTAACCTAATTTCTCTAACTTTTTTTTTATTTTAGTTATCTGTTTTATTTATTGTAATACGTAAAAGCCTATTTAGTCACTCAGTGTCATAATATTCAGCAGCGGACATTTTCAATGGATAGTAAGTCACAGGTAAACTTAAACAAATGTTACTTACAAACTTAAATTTACTTATAAATGTTAAATTTATGCATCTTCAGTTGTTTATGCATATAATTTCGTACATAATGTGTATTTTTTCGTTCATAATAAGAAGATTTTGAATATAATTACTGTTAATTAAATTTATTGTGTGTCTGGCCACCTATTGTCTAAATTGTTTTGTTTTTAATATTCCTGCTTTGTGAAAACTAACACTATTTTCTTTCAGTGGTTGATTCCTAAATTTAGTGCTAAGTTTTTGTATTGTAGACTTCATGTTTATTAAAATTTTCTCAGTTAAAACTAACCCTATTTTTTTTTTCCTGTTGTAAGCTAACTGTTGATATGGCTTTATTTGCTTGCGTTAATTATTTAAGCGCCCTGTAATAACTGTTGTTTTGCTTTTTTTTTCTATTTTGTTTTAAATTGCCTTACTATTTCTTAGGCAGACTTATTTACTTAACAATAGAGTGTCAAATAGTGAGAACTGATGTTGATGGTTCATGCCTTTTTTCTTCCATTGCTTATTTATTGCACAAATACAGCTTTGATGTTCGACACAGTGTTATTACTTACGTTCCAAATAAGGTCTTAACTTCAATGGTAAACTTTTATATTACTTTAAAAAATTTTATTAACGTATAACAGTTCTCGATTATTGTGGTTAATAAGACTTATTGATATTGGATCTAAAAAGAAATTATATAAACGTATTTCATATACTGCCACATATGAACTGCATTTATGTTATATATGAGAGAATAGATACACTGACACAAAATTATATTGATAGATTTTCAGATATTAAATCTTTAAAATTTGTATCACTTTTAGATGTTAATAGTTTTAAAGATTAAGAAAAACAATATCCAAAAGCAAATTAAAATTCTTTAAGTAAATTTGATGAATAATTTTTTGATTTATGTAAATTACACAGTAAAGTGCAATATTTATATTCAAGTGCAGACTACATTGGCAAGTCACCTCTGACATAAGAAAATATTACAATTAATAATGATCTGAATAAAGATGTCGTAAAAAAGAACTACATAATCAAATATCATTAATTCTTACTGATCTGTCAAAATTTAAATTAGAAATTTTGTAATTGATGAACTGTTCATGAAAAGTAAATCAAGCAAACTAAGAGTTTTCATCTTTTTATGATATGGTCATGAAAAGATAATCTATGATATGACGTAATGATTCTGCTCTTCTTTTGTTCACAAACGAATTTACCAGTTTGTTTTAAAATTTATTTTTAAGAACGAAATGATCTCATTTGATTTTTTTTCAACTTAAGCTAAATTTCTTTCATTCATTTTTTATGAATTTGAACTATTGAATCAAATTTTAGAAAATATTTTGAATATCCTCTCTGTGACATGAAATTTTTTTATTGCTGTATCAAATTTTTAAGGAACAGATTTCGTAATCTGTTTTATAAAATTGAATATTTTAATTTTTATAGAAAACTCAGTAATTATTACCTATTTACTGCAAAATTAGCTCTTTGGCTTAGATTGATTAACATCAGAAAATAAGTGACTAAAATTGAATGTCGGCACCGCACTTTTAATCTTCAAAATTTTCTAATAATTATGAATATCTAATAAGGTGACATTTAAATTTTTTTTATACTTAAAGATTTATTTTTGAGTGTAGAAAACATAGGCATAAAATTTTACCTTTATTCATAACAGATTTTTTAAATCTATTTATTATAGTTATAAAAGCATTCGTAAAAATTGCAAAAAAGGTTAAATGCTTCCAGAAATTACGTCAAGAAATTCTTGAGTATTTTCCACACATAGTTAATAAAGTACTGATTAAATCCTACTTTTTATAGTATCTAAAATATAGTTATCTATCTGTAAATATACAATATATATTTACAGATAGATAACTATATTTTATTATTCTTGTCGAAAAGATTTGTATATACAGCATTTATATTAAATTTCGTAATATTGAATTGAAATATACAAGAATTATTAGAAATTTCCCAAAAGACTGAAGCATTTCTGGAAGATTTCATAATAATGTTGTTATTATTACCCTAATTTTTGAAATAAAGCAAGTAAACTTAAATATCATAAGGAATTATGTATTTAACAAAGCAATATGGTTTTTTTAAATTTTTTTTTAATAACTTTCTGCTTTTTTAGAGGATTCTGATAAGAAACTCTTGAACTCATATATAATTAAAAATCCTACTTATTTTTTAGGACTTCAACAAATTATCTGTATCTACGTTGAAGTGAAACATGATTTGTCTTTTTTTTTTTTTAGTTGTACTTTATAATTTATTTGTTATTAAAACTTTGTAGGAAGGAATTGGCAAATAATTTCATTTTAAAGGTAAAATTGGATGTGAAGAGAATAGCAAAGAGAGTTATGAAAGCCCGAAAGTATGGAAAGAAATTTTATTCTTTTTTAACAGCTTGATAATATTTATTTTATTTTTGAGTTAATATGTTTTTTATGGAAAGATTACCTCCGCGATGTCTTTTTTTTTTTTGGACAACACGGACGCAGTTTTGACGCTACATCGAAAAATTCATTTATTTCTTGTTGGCTTAATGGATAAATTTTTATTTAATGAACTTTCATTGGTTTGTGATGAATAAAGTTTCTTGCATATATTATGAACTCTCAATTACGATTACCTGATCTTTTTTTTTTAATGGATGCATTGATATAATCTTTAAGAATGTTTCGTTTTGCTGCTTTCCTTTCAACATTGTCAAAGACAATTTACAGTTACGACTATTTCATGATTGAATTATTATATCTAAGAGTTGAACTTCTGATTTATATAGATTTGGTTCTAGTTACGTCATGATAATAAGAAATACGGTAATTCATCATTTCCCATTGCAAAGCCTCTTGCATTCGCTGCAGCCGAACTGTTTAGTCTTTTTCTGGAATTAGGCTTTTCCCCTTAATGTTATACAATTGAAATGTTTGTCTAATTAAAATTATTCATTTAATTACAGGAATTACCAGTAACTTATTTCACAAACAGATAATGTAACTTGAATATAGTAATCAACGTAATTTACTTCTTTTGATTAAAAATTAAATGTGTGATATTCGTTTTATAAAAAACTTGTTCAACTACACGACATTCAACTTGTTCTGAATTATATTACTTTTATAATATAAGCTTAAGTTGATATTAATTGCCTCTGAAAAAGTGTTCTGGAGTAAGACGTTTTTTGCTTTATTGTTAATGTTATTTTCTTATTCGCAATTGCTCATCTATCCAGTCTATTTGTTTTGATTTAATAAACTCTTGCATAGTTTACCAAAACAGCTAGTGTTCTTTATTATTAGTTTACAAAGAATCTTCCTTCATATCACTCATTTGTTATCAGTTTTTAGTCTCAATGTTAAATTTTGCATGCAAAATTTTTAACATTCATCCATACCTGATTACGCCCATTGTGCAGAGTGTGCATACAAGAAGGTGGCCGCCCTCAAAAACGTAGGTTTGGCGCGGGGATCATACTTTCCCGGAGAATGCCGGTAACTTGCTTCAAAGAAAAAGAGGCATATCGCAACACGCAAATGTGGCAGCTCAAGTATGCAACGCATTACGCCAAAACTTTTATAGAGATCAGTGCTTATTTCTACTTCCTTTGTTATAGTTTAAAGCAATGGTGGATTAAACTCTAAGCAAAATAAGCTCCTGCTTAGAGCATTAAAATAGAGAGTGATCTACAAAAATTTTGTAAGCAGCCCAATTTAACATGGTCCATATGGTGCAATACTGAAACTGATGATATATAACAGAATAATTGCGGCATCAAGAAGTTGTGACATTGGGCTATTCGCGGTTTCTCTTCACTAACCTTCGGGACTTTTAATTGAGATTGATTGCTTTTGCTAAACAACCTTTGCCCAACCAAAAATGAAACGTGATACGTAAAGTTATTATGTAAAGCAGTTAGAAATGAAGTGAAGTGGTTGAGTTAAGAAATATATAAACTCCGACTGAAAGTAGCAAGGGTATCTGAAAGAGAGTCTGAAGGAGTAGAGAGGTTGAAAGAGAGGCTGTAGGAGATGTGAAGCTGAAGTGATAGATAAGAGGAAGGAGGAAATAAAGATTGAAATAGAGGGTTCGAGTAAAGATTGTTGCTAGAAGTATATTTGCTGTTTTTCTCAACAGTTGATCCAGAGTCTGAGTTGCAGTCGAGGAAGGATTAGTGGTAAGAGTCTGTTAGATTACTATTGGTGGGTTGAATTAAGGTATTAGAAAGCTTACCCTGGAGAGCATAGCCATTCGTTGTCATAGTAAATACAAGTTAATAAATTAAGCATAGATTGTTCTAATGTCTCTTTAATTATTTGTGTCGTAGTGTTTAATAATTGAATCTAGTGATGGCACAAGATGAAGCCCGGGTCGGGCGGGGGTCTCAAAGTAACTCTTTTATGTCATTTCGATCAAGTTTCTTTCGTGTACATGAGTTCGTGAGGATTCGTAAGAGATCCAGCTTCAACAAAAGTGATAAGAAACACATTCGTGTTTTATGACATACTTAAGGGCGAATGAAAAAGAGGGGAAGAAAGTAACATTTTATTTCAATATCTTATTTAGAACAAAAATTTATTAATTATAATAGATGCAACTGGCTAATTACTAGTTATTTGGTTTTAAAATGAGATTCTGAAAATTTTCGTAAAAATCCCCTCCCCCCCATAAGACAAGCAAAACAATAAAGTAAATACGATAGAATAAATAGCATTCTCTATGCTTCTCCGATTTCCTTTAATATTATTAGTACGAGTTACATCAACAGGATATTTAATACCTTCAGAATTGTTAAAATTTTAATGATTGTTAAGATATTGGCTTAGCTCATTACAGGCTCTCTCGAATTCAGAATGAATGGAGGACTCTTTATGTGAAGATATTTCTTTAAAAGCTCTTACAATGTTCCCTTATTTCTTCTATTAACTAGAAAAAGTATACCTGCCTTGACAAAGTTCTCTCCACAAAGCGAAAAACACAGAAACTATGTACTTTATGTGGCTATACATCGCCGGAGAAGCCCTAAGACATTGCCAACATTTTTTCCCCATGCGAAGGCTCACTTTCGTGCTGGAGGCAAGCAAATATTAGCCGAAAGCAACAGTCCACCAGCTGCCGAATCTCCCTATCGACGAACAGGTCCAGAGACACACATATATATCCCTAACACATAATTCCCCGAACAGAGTCCCATGACGAGCCTTCTATAGTGTTCACTGCAGCGAGAATGCAATAAGAACGAAAGAATTATATCGACGAACTCTTTCCACATGCAAGCGGAAGACCTGGAAAAACTGTATTGGAACTAGAAGGCATTTTATGGTAGGTCTTCTAGAAGATATACCAAAGTAAGTTATTTAAAGCTATTAATTTTTTTAACACTATCTTAGCTAAGTAATCAAATTTATCTGATGCAATAACTCATTAACATTAAATTTTTTTATAAATCTCTTTTAAAACTTTAATAATATCATTTTTATCTGTAGAATTAAAAAGATCTTTGAAATCGTAGCTATAAATTATATAAATCTGCTTATTATTAGTACATTTGACTATACCAGCTCTATTTCCAAAAATAGCAGTACTTTCCAACTTATCTATAGTATACAGTGTAATTTTTTTACGAGCAATAGTAATATTCGAATCACTATTGTAGTTCTAAATTTATAGGTTTTTCATGAAATTTTGGTGTCAAAAATTTGTAAGGATATTTAACATTATTCACATCGACATCAATCTTCTAAAAAAAGAATTATTATCATTATTTTATGAGAAATTTTTTTCTGTCTATTACTCACAATATTAAAATAACTATTATTCTTAAGATGCTTATTAATTAAATTAAAGCAGAATTTTTTTACATATAATAGCATAATTATATGTAAAAATAATTATTATGTACTTAGTCTACATAAGTAATTATAAACATATTCTGGTGATTAATAATAGCAATTTTTAAATCCTTCAAGTAAATATTTTCATTATTATTAATATCTAAATTACTAAAAACAATTTTTAATATCATAATTAGTACAGTCTTGAAACTGTTTAAAAGCTTCTGAAGGAAAACCATATTTAATTGATGATTAAGTAATAAACTTGTCTATATCTAAATTTAGTTTTTTTAAAAACTTAAACACTATTTTTTGAGATGATAAGTCTAAAATTAGTTGCCTAATTTATAATAACTCTTACAATTTTATCTTCAACTATATTCATATTACCTGTAATAACATGTTGATATTCCTCACTGATAAAAATTACACATACAAATGTCAAATTTCAAATCTAAGTTATTATTACAATTAAAAAGAATGCTACCCATTTTTTATAGTTAAAAACTTTTTTAATATTGATATTTTTATAGAGATTAATTCTTATATTTACCAAGAAGCTTATTAAAATTAATTTTACCAAATATTTATTCATAAATTTAATAGTACATTATTCTACTTTTTGCTGCTCATAATAATTATCTATTCTATTGTATTTATGGAACAAATATATATATATATATATATATATATATATATATATATATATATAGTTACATCCTTAATTTAATGCATGAACATACTCTCAATTTTATTATAATGTAATTAAAAGTCTTTAATTAAAAATTGTTTCCTTTTTTAATGCAAAATAAAAAAAAAGTGTTTAATACTTTCAATATTATAATCTTTCTCAAAATTTTGCAGCTCCATTATTTTTTTTTTCTTAATACCTTCCTTATTCATAATCTTTCTCCTAGCTTTGTTACGCCTTTCTTTTCTCTGAGACCCATTATTATTCTCTGTTTGATATTTTCTACTATCATACTTATAACAAGATTGTTTATAATAACTTTGTTTGATACTAATTAGTCTATTTTTATTAAAAAAAACATAGTTTTTAAGCCATTAGGTTTAACTGTATCGTAATAATGAATAAAAAAGTTTTCCCACTAAACCAATTTTTAATATAAAGAACTATATTTTGATTATCTCAATATTGTCAAGACCATATGAGAGAAAATGCTTGATTTTAATTTTATTAATATCATGTAACTTGTTAAAGTTTTTTGCAACAAACTTATTTTGATTAATTCTAATATTAATCAAAGTCAATATATTTATAACTGTAAATTTTATAATTTAGAAGGTAAACACTATTAAAAGTTTTTTTTGGAAAAAATAAATTTATAGCTCTTATTAACTTGATTTTTCTAATCAATTATCAAGTTTTGCGCCTAGAACTTTCACATACATTAAAAAACAATTTATTTTTGCATATATTCTTGTTATCTGAATTGTGGAGAAAAAATATATATTCGTATGTAATCCTTATTTTTCTCATAAATATGAATACCATTACCTAATTTATTACATTGAACAATATCATCTAGATACTTCTATTTCCTTTTTGACTCTATATTCTATCCGATCACCATCTTTATTTAAATCTCGAATAGCATCTTTATGATCGAACTCATAAGTGAATTTACTTTTGTTTCTCATACAATCATAAATACAACTTCCAAACTCCCCACATATCATATATAAATGTTGAACCAAAACCCTTACAATAAACAATGGGACTACTTAAAACAATCATAAAAAACCATCAAACTTTAAAAAAAAAAAAAGTAAACCCCTATATCATAAAATATTTACTATATTACTGTTGTATAGTTATATAACAAATACACATACATACTTTAATTTTACCTTTCTCTATTAACAAACTTTACACAATTAATCTTTTGATTTCAGCATTACTGTTGTCTCTAATCCTCAGACAAAGAATTAATCGGGTTGTATAACAACAATGATTTATCATTTACTATCCTTATAGCATTACTTTGCAATCCTTACTCTCGAGTGTCATCTCCCTTGTTTATACACTGACACTGAGAGGGTTGTATGAGTGACATCTTACACTCGCTCCTTACAAGACGCACTTTACAGACGGGCATTAAACATTGGAGATAACAATACCAATAGTCAGATACAGTAAAAGTAACTCATACAAGTAAAACAATATCTGTCTCAAAATCTGCAAAAATCAATCAAGCAAAACTCACAAAACCAATACCAAAGATATATACCATTATACTACAAAAGCAATAATATATAGTATAATTATATCAGCCCAAAACCAAATAACAATATCCATCAGATAAATACCACTAATAAATGCTAATTCTTTTATGGTAATAAACATTCCAATATAGCTTAATACGGATCAAGATTATAAATTTATAGCCGCTAGCCAATAAAATTATACTGTAGCAATTCATAATTCATAGAAAGTAGAAAATACTAAAATTATGTTTATTTTATAACAAAATAATCAAATTCCATCACAAATATCTAAACACAAGCAAAATAATAAAACAATAATCAACTTGTTCTTCTTATAAATACATTAACATAATTTCCTATTTCTCCACAGTTCACAACCAAAACACAATACCAGGAATAGTGTGTGACTATATAAAACAATCATAAAAAAAAACTCAAACAAAAGTAAATAGACTAAACTCATATATTAAGAATATCTATTATAACTCCAATGAACCCATTTATAAAAAGTTACTCGTGCACAGAAAAAAAATATTTAGCAAAATCTGCACCAAAAGTTCATTTAAAAGTCACTAATCAAAATCAATCCAAATATTTGAAAACAAGTAAGGTTAAAAATAATCACATTGTATATGATTCAAATATAGAAGTCAAAAGCAATTTAAAAAACATATATACAGAAATCAAATAAAATAGAATTTTTTTAAATAATTAAGAAAGTAATTCTCAAGATGAAAATTTTTGCACAGAAAAAAGAAAAAAAAAGTATAATCTGGAATGAAATAGAATTTAAAAGAAAATTAAAAGCGAACGCTAAAAGACACAAAAATGTTATAGGATTGGCAGAAGTAACTAGGTTATATATATCACTAAAAAGTGGAAAATAAATAAATAAAAACTTAAAACTGTATTAGAAAATACAAAAAACATACAAAATCATTGATTATAAAAGTTAAAAACAAAAGATAGGAAAAATATAAATTAATAAAATAAAAATTTGTGACATATAAGTTTATAAGCAAAATTTTTTGCAATAATAAAAGTATTATGTCAAAAAACCTATATAGAATATTACAATAATAATGCTAAAGTTAAATAATTATTGCTAGACTATATATAATTAGAATAATATTTAATTAAATTAATAAGGTTATTAAATAATATATATATATATATATTTATATATATGTAGGATGTTTACATTTTGAGACGACTTCCAACACTAGATGGCACCACAAGCTGGATCTATTCTTTGTGACCTCTTTCCAAGGGGTCCGCACTAGTTCTGGCAGATGGAAGGGTGCGGCCAACATGGAAAGACGTGGGATCTGATAGCTCTTTAATATGTATAACCAATAGTTTTGTTTTAAATTTGTAAATACTGTACAATAATATATTGTTTAGTTAAATGTCATCTTCTAAAAATCCGCTTTGTTTTTGAATCCAGAAAAACCCTAGATATCTTTAATACGAGCCAAGTACCTCCTTTCTGTAGTTAGGATTCTACATATACATACAATTTAAAATTTTTAAGATTGTATTTTATAGTTTTTTTTATTATTATTTTATTCAATTTTTATTTTGTTTAATTTTACTACTTAAATTCTATTATCTAAACATTTTTTTTTAGATTCAGTTATGGAATAGTTTGATAAATGGCGTAGCTTTTTCAAAAAAAAAAAAAAGTAATACATTTATTTTCACTATTTATTATTTACGCCTTTTTGGGTTTCTTTCATTTTTGATTCTTGATTTTGTAAGCTTTTTATTTGTAATTTTGTTTCAATATTTCTTGTAAGTCGTATTGGCCTTTGTTTTTGGGCTGGTTTACTAGAGTTTAGTGTTGGCATTCTGGCAATGCTTAAAAATTGTTTATTCTTCTCTTGGGAAGATTATATGGAGTTTTACCACAAACTGATTTTGAAAAATACTGCAGTTAAATATGTTTACGAATGTGACATTAAATACCTATTCATATATGACTTATCATACAGGAATATGTATTTAAATGTCGAAAAAATTTAATCTAGGAAATTACAAGGAAAATTTTCTTACAAACATACCAATGTCAAACAACAAAACGAATGATTACTTCTATCCGACTCTAGTACCACAGTTCACATAAATGTAACTATCTCTGAAAGTCAATAAGTGCTCCAAAGACACATAAGTCTAATCTAACTTAACTATTAGTTTATCAGTTACTGTAATATAATATATTATGAGACTGTCTTTGGGATGTACGGCCAGCCAACCAATTAAAATATCGCTACAATTAAATATTCTTACCAAGCCCTTCCAGTTGAAATTGCCTTCTCCGACAAGTCCTCTGCGGCAACAATAACCGGTAAAAGTAACTCTTGATATTATCGGCCTCTTGTCAGAACTATACTCAAAGTTAATCACACTCTCTCCTTCCTCTAAATTTCTCTTAACTTATATATCATTATATCTGAATCACTTCACTTTATTTCCACCTGCATCTAATTAACAGAATCACTTTTCATTTGGGTTGGGAAGAAATTGTTATTTCATGCAATCAATCTCAATAAAATTCACCAAGGTTAGTGAAGAGAAAATCGCTAATACCCCAAATTCACACAACTAATGGTAAGTAAAAATCTAATTATTTAAAAATATGTACTAATCACCAAAGGTATAATTATAGGTATATATACATTGATCAGCTTAGTTACACATAAAGAAAATTATAAAATATATATACATATTTACTTCTATATATTCATTCAAATTAAATTACTTTTGTATTGAATTGAAGAAGCATTTTCCCACATTCATACTATACACCCCTTTTTCTAACTTTCTCGTTGGAATTAGAGCCTTTTTTACAAATCTTATTTAAAAATTTCTTTATTTATCAAAATGTGTATTTCATACAATGCATTAAAAATATTATTACAAGGTCTATCCCAATAGCCCTCGTGTTGCTTCTCAATGCGACTTTAATACACAATCGTCTAATTAAAAATAATCACTGTCAAACTAATCTTCTTTATAAGTAGAATAACATTTAACAATAATGCCATATTGAAAAAAAATTCGTTAAAATATTTACTTTCGTTATAAATATATATTATTAGGAAGGTGTGCAATTTTTACAAGGCAAGAGTTTGAAAGAAAAAAAAGCATTAATTTTTATGAAACACTAGTTGGGAGTTCCTGATCATCATACATGTGAATTTTTTTTGAATGAAACTCAACAGTTCAGTAAGCAAGCATAAAACTTTTTGATGAAGGTCCACATCTTACATGGTTCAAAATGATACATTTAAAATTTAAAACAATTTTTTAATGAGGACCCACTTTTCAATAATCTTCTAAATAATTTTCTGCGAACTGCAAATTGGCTTTCTAGGAATAAAATAGGGTAGTTGTTACCCTCGCCGTCATGAGTAATTCTCTCAAACCAGTGGCAATCACTGATGTTGTAATTGACGACAGACTAGCGAACATTAAAGTACTTGTGTTTTATACTAATTTCATAACTTAAAAGTTGGAACCTAATTCTTTTAAAATCTCTAATGTCACCGTAAAAAAAATTAAGTGTTTTTGAAAATCTATAAATGTTTTAATCTAATAAAATAGCAATGTTGAGAAAAACTGAAATACAGTTATTATTATTAATGTAAAATTAATAAACACAAAATATAGATTTAGATTTACTTCCAAATTTTTGAATCATCTTATATGTAACTTGTTCCCATATTTAGGGCATCAGCTACTTAATTCTGTATATAACAAATTATGAACTATACAGCAAACGCTTTATTATCAGATTTTCTGTAACTTTGTATCAGCTTACAGTGCGTGATATGTTATTATTTAATATGGGGCATGTACTTCTCTCTCCTAAATTTTGAAAAGATTTAAGCGATTCATCTCTTTTCAAATTTGGAAAAGTGTAAAAATTTTTAGTCTGCACAAAATTTTTATCATTTATTATGCGTCCTATACTTCAGTCTCCCGAATTTAAAAAAAGTTCAGCAATTCATCTCCCTCCAAATTCGAAAAAGTGAGAAAATTTTTATTCTCCCCAAAATTCTGATGAGTTGAAAATTGATTCTCCCTCCAAATTTGAAAATATATCCAGTTCAACTCCTTTCGTACCGGAGTTCGGGACGAAAGGAGAGGAACTGGAGAGGGGTTGTCCTTTTCTCCGGAATTATAAAGCCTTTTTGGAAGATGCCATAGCGCCAAGCTACTCTCGCCAAAATAGGCTAGCGCCATGATCGTCTGCGCAGCTCTGGATTTTGAAGACCTAAACCTTTAATCAGTTTCGGATCGGGGAGTAAAATAGAGGATGCTATTGATCGAACCTAGTGCATATAGGATCATACATTCCCGATCCGAAAAGAATGCACTGAAATATTGAAAATAATTGCTTAGTATTCATTCGATGCAACGTTCGTCCGATGCTGCGTACAAACCTTAGACCTATAAAAGCTTTCCTTTAAGTTCTAAGTATTGCATATCTGAAAAAATGAGTAAAGGTGGATGGAGCAATTTAATAATTATTCCCGATCTTACATTCTTTTCCAAATTCAAACATCAAGGACAGAATACTGGTAGGTGTTTTACAATTTTTTTTTTCTTTTGCTTTTTCAATTCATCGCGTGTTTGTCAAATGAAATTTTAAAATGTAAAAGTTTTTGTTTTTCTTCAACTAGTTATATCTTAGAAAAATATTTCATTACATTTTTATATAGGATACTATCATTTTCTAAAATTAATCATTATTATCCTGTTATCGAAATTTTGAAAAAAATCAAATTTATTTTTTTCCAATTCCAATTTCTTAATACTTTTAACTTTTTTTTTCAATTCGAAACTACATGAATGTACATTTATTTCGTAACTAATATACAGTTTTAAGGCAGTGATGCATTCTATTGAAAATTAGGAAATCAAACAAATGAATTGAATTTCGAATGCTCATGACGAATGTAAAATATCACCAATTTCTTGAAATTTTACTCAATTTTATTTGTAAGCATTTCAAAAAAATTTAGTTCAAGTTTTAATTTATAGTGATTTTCTTCAAACTGTGTATTTAACAGATAATGAGCGAGGCTTTTTAATTACTTCTCATTGTAAGTATTGTGCCTTTCAAAAAAAACTATAACTAACTTACTCTCAAATTGAGTATGAAATGATTTAGCTTAAAAAAATTAGTTTAGTTCATACTTCGTCCTGTATAAGCTTGGACTTCTTAAAAATTGTGGAGCAATGAAAGTGATTCAAAATAAGACCAGATCTCATAAGTGTATCCCTGTAGGATAGTTTCATTATGAATTTAATACGTTACAATTACAACTTTCATCAGGTTGTGCGCTTCACATAAGTTTTCTGAAGAAGTAAATTAAGAGGAAATTTTTACTTTTCTTTCGTCTAGAAAATATATTTATTAATGATATTGGTTGAATCATTATCTTTGTACTGAAAATTTTTTTTTTTCTCTTTGCAACAAAATTTATAATCCTTTATCGGTATACTTTATCATCGACTTAATTTTAAGTTAGATAAGATAGACTTTAGTTCGACATATATTAAAGTGTAAGTATATGTTATGTGCATTCTAATATATCTACAGAGCTCAATCGATATTTATTCTCTAAAATCTGAATAGGTTGTTCCATTTCCATTCCCTTAATATGAGCAGATCATTTTACTTTCCTCCGGTAATATCTAAGCAATTTATTCTAATTACCTTCTCTAATATTTAATTAATTCTATTTATTCTAAGATTTGTATGTATCTAAAATTTCAGACTGTTTGTTATTAGATTACATTAAAATCTAAATTCTTCATGCCTTGCAATTTTTTTTATCCGTATCATCAAACATTTTTTCAATCTGGTGAAGTACTAGGAAATAGCATTTCTTTTCTGAAGTTGATATATTAATTTGATGAAAGATACTTAGAAAGAATGTTAAAAAAATGACATTAAATGGTATAAGTAGTGGAAATTAAAATTAATTTATTAGATACCTTAAGAATTTCCCCTTCGAGAATGGTGAAAGAAAATTATTTATATAGTTGCTGAAAAGCGTTTTATTCACAAACAACAAAGGAATGGGCGAGAAAGAAAAAATTAAGCCAGAGTTAAACCAGAACAACCGAAACAAAATTATCGAATATGCTGCTGAGAAATACAAAAATTAAAAAAAATCTTAAAAAATTATTGCAAAGTAATTTTTAAGATTAAATTATCTTAAAAATTACTTTGCAATTAAAAATGTAGTCTTTTTAATTAAAAATACTGGTTGATTTAAAGTAAAAACGTAGCTAAAACTGTAGTATAAAAATATATATGCACACTTGTCACTAGTTGATGAGTTTGAAATTTATTTCATTAATTACCTTTTTCATCAAATTATTCACTGTTGTGTATCAATTTTTCATCATTAGTAATACTTGTGCATTTGGAAAGATTTATTTGAAAATGTAAATTAAATTATGCCAGTACTTCATGCTGTATAAAAAAGTTTTTCCTTTTTAATACTGAATTCTGATGTCTTGCAATTAGTTCAAGCTTCAAAGGAGAGAATAAAACCTTAAAAAATTATAACTCAGATGTACTTGAGAAGACTGCAGTTTTTAATATAACTTTCATTTCCTTCATTACATATAAATAACGTAATACTTCTTCTAAAAGCGAATTATTAAGCATAATACATAACCACTGTTGAGCAGAAAGGCAATGAAAAAAAAATAAACGAAGAAAACTGAAAGCATTTAATCTAGATATATTTTGAGTATTAATTATTCTTATAATTTTTTTCAAAAAAAAATCTGTTTCAAATTTTTAGTTTTGATGTCGAAGGAACGAAACAGGAAAGTGTTAAAGAGAATAATTATAAATTTATCCATTACTTAGAAAAGAATAATATATCTTCTTGAAAGAAATATCCCAAACTAGATTACATAAAAATTACAAACATAAAAAACATTTTTCTTGAAAGAGTCATCGATATTTTTCAGCAAAATTGTTTTCATGACTAGATTTGTAAACAGAATTTATATATTAATCACTCGATATAGGATAATAATCGATGGATTAATGCTCTACATTCCTTTCTAAACATCTTTTTCACTGCACAAGAAGAAAGATTACTTCTAACATTTTATTATTTAACCGCAATTTATCACTTGGTTTTTATATTTTTTAAATATTCATTAACATCAGAAGTATTGGAACAAAACCCCGCTCACTCTTGTCTTTTCGTTTCATGGTATACCAATATTTGAACCTCATACTAACATATTTTGAATTAATCTAAAATGAGTACAAACAAGTTAAGATGTGAATCCCTAATTTTTAAGAGATGTAGTTTTGTTAAAAAAATCTTCGATTGATAGCCGTACGTCAAAATAATGTCACAGGTGTTAATTAAGAAAGAAAATTTTCTTTATTTTTGGAATTTCAGAAGAAAATAAGCAGAATAGTATAGTACTAAGAAAGAAAGAAAAATGATAATCACGCTAAGATTTTGATAAGATTGATAAATTTGGAATATTTTGAATGTAAGGAAGAGAGATGCTGGAGAAAGTCTGTACAAAAATCAAGAATCTTTTATAAAACTTGTCTTAGGTAGTCTTTCTTATGAAAAGTTAATGTTATGGTGACACCTTCAAAATACACTTTTAGTCAAACTATCGATTTTTTTTCATTTTTGATCACATATTAAAATTCAATCTTTTGCCTTTAAAAATCTTTTTAAATTTTATTTCTATCTTATTCATAAACTGAGTTTCAGTTGTTTTTATATATTACTTGATCATGAATTTCTCTGGCTAGAAAGGCTAAAAAAAACGTGTTTTTTTAACATTTTTCATTTCTTCAAAACACAATATCTCAAGATTTTGCGCACCAATGAACTTGAAATTTTATACATATTTTTCAAATACTTATACATAGAATAGACTATTCTAGAGATTTATATTGAGTAGAATAATTTTAATATTGCAATAAAGTGAAAAGTACAAATGACTTCTAAAGAAAATATCAATGTTCAGAGCTCGAACTACCATATCTTCCTAAATAAGGACTATTTTATCAAAATAATATTCTAATTGTTAGATAAAGTTATATTCTGTATTATTAAATTTACAAAATATCAAAATATTTATTTTCTTTTGAGTTACAATGTTTTGAGGAAAGTCTTAAATTTTTGCTTATGTTTGTATAAAATGCCCTTTTAACAGTAAAAATATATTCTAACAAAACCTTTCTAGGGTGTTTTTCTAGCTTTAAAGCCCCACAAGGTCATACAATATGCATTTGTATACAAAATTTAGATAAATTCAAAAAAGTTTCTTTGAGAAGTGGGCGGTTACCTAAAATAACTTACAAGTAAACAAAAAATTGTAACATGAAAATTGAGACGCGAGTTGCAAAAGTAGTGCTTGTGTATTATTAATAAAATTATTGCATAACGCCAAGAAAAATCAATTAAAATAAAGTTTTTTTTTATCAATCAATACGTCGTCAATAGTATTCTTAAGAGTATCATATTAATAGTCAATAATAATAATAATAATAATAATTGTAACTTCAAGCAAATATTTTTTCTTACTTTGTTCATTGGAATTTATTCCCATGCAGAAGACAGGGATTTATTTAAACATGTCTACGTATCTGAAACGCGAGATTGACACACAGACACCTTTTACAAGGAGAAACTTCCCTATATATAGTCATTGTATTTGTTGTCTAACAGAGAGACATATCTTAACTGAATGCTCTGCCTTTAGCTCTATTCACTTAAAACATTTTATATCTTATACACTTTCATTTATTGATTTGGTTGGGGAAAATCCCCAATAAAATATTTTCAATTTTTTACAAGACATTGGTTTTACTCCATACTTTTATTTTTATAAAACTTCATTCTATCCTATATTTTGAGCTTGAAAAGTTTAAATTATTTTAATCATTCAACTGGTTTCATCTTCACCTTGAGTTTGGCACAATATATCCCACGAGGATTCAGTGCGAAAAATTCCAGCCAGCCCTTACGTAGTAGTAAAGCAATTTTTCCTCAAGATAATCCTTTTTATTTAAGAACCTAAACCACAATCACTGTAAAAGGTCATAATATTTTATTGGGTGCTGTTTTTGAAAGATGTTCAAACTATCTGTAATTTGAAGTATGATGACTAACAGTTTTATTTCCTAATAAACAGCATGGAGCAATATATTATAAATACTCAATACTTTATCGAGGTGCAAACCTAACTTTATAGCCTCAAACGACTGTGCTAAGCTTTTTAGATAATCCAGGATCAATTCAGATCTTCATTAGAGTAAATATAAAAATTTTAAAAATATATATATGTATTTTAAAAATGTTGCCTTTTCCGCATCCGTATCTATTACAACTCCGAATAAGTATAGTTCATTGAGTGACAAACAATATGTTCTTCTTTTTAAAGTGAAACAAGTTAAAAGTAAAAGGAAACAAATGTGTTCGAAAAATCTTAATCACTCGTAAAAGAAATGTAAACACATTAATGCTTTCATCTTAAAAACATATATGTTTAAAGGAGGAAAAAGTATTAAAACGCTTAAATATGTTATTAATGTTTCATGCAAAATTAGATATACAATAAAGTAAATATTTGAGACTTGTTTTCATATTTCATTACTCTATAAAAGGGATATTGTATTGGATACACATTAGAGAGTTATTAAACGACGTGCATAATGCTTAGAGTAATGATTTCAAAACAAGATGTGAAACTTCAGAGAACTCTCTCTATGTCACGCTCTACAACTTTCAGGCTTGCTAGTATTTCAAGCGTATTTGCTTGTATAGCATAAGTATATATATTTAACACTTTGATACTTTTTCTAGAAGACAATATGTTCGTTTTCATAGTAACTCTTAGTTTATTCATTATTTGAACTTACCATGAACGTTTTTATTACTTTAAAAAAAAGGGGGTGGGGCAGAAAATAACACACATTTTTCTTTTTGGGAGAGCTTTTTTTATTTTGTTTCACTTTTCACATAATTTTGCCTCCTTTTTGTGTACATGTCCCCAACTTCGGTAGTTTTTCCTTAACTTAAGTGACTACGATTTCTATTT
Source organism: Nephila pilipes (assembly GCA_019974015.1). NCBI lineage: Eukaryota > Metazoa > Arthropoda > Arachnida > Araneae > Nephilidae > Nephila > Nephila pilipes. The sequence goes on from BMAW01013454.1 coordinate 166,131, forward strand.
TTGTTACACTCTTAGCTTTGCTGATGTTTTTTTAAATTTCATTATGTTTGATGGATAGGAGGTTCCAATTCTTTTTCTTTAACACCAATTTTGAACTCTATATAAATAAAAGAGATGGAGTGTCAAACTGAATTTGAGTTTTATAAAAACAATTCAGTCTGTTGGGAATCAGAATTGCGATTATACAAGTCTGCCTTCATTCCTTAAAGTACAGCATTTCATTCGTGTAATTTTGTGCGTGTGTGGCCATGTATTTAAAAAAATATCCGTAAAAATACATTTCTTGTGAATAAAAACAAGAATTTGAAGTGACTTGAAAAAGGTGATACGTTCATTAGACTCACCGAAGTATATTGAGTTGGTCGAGTAACAATACACTATACTAGGAAGAACAGGAACAGGATAAAGTCTTTCTGTCCAAAAAATTAAAATGATAATAGTGCATGTAAAACACAGAAAACGGGCAAGATTTCTGTAGTTAAGCTATGAAATATGGATAACAGCCTTTATTTTTTATTTTCACAAGAACGTAGTAAGCAAGACGTATTTTATTCCTTTGCTTTCAAGACATAGTTTACTATTTTTCTAATGTTTGAGTAAACCTCGGCGAAAAAGTGATTATTTGCTTGGAGCGGGAAGAGGGGGTTAGACTTGTGGCTTTACGTAGAATTGTTAGAGCAATACAAAAGATGTAAGCAAAGTAAGAAAGCTATTGTTTCCATTGAAGAAAATGACTTAAATCAGCGATGAGATATGGTTAATGACGATTAGCTGGGGAATATAGCTGATATGATTCAGATAGCAGTCGACGTTAGCGAATAGTTGATAGGAGACGAAGAGGAAAGCTACTACTAGCTTTTGATGGACGATGACATAATAGATGATGTTCTCTAAATAGAAGAGACGAAGAAATTTATAGGATTAGAATAGACGACATATGTTCAAAAATTATTTCACGACGCAGCCATTGATTCCATTGCTACATGAATTATATGGCACATGAAAATGACATCACCGCAAATAACATTCGAATGCTGAAGCGACTTTAAAAACAAATGTTAAAATTGTCATTCACATTGAAAAAACAGAAGAAAATAGAAAATTATCTTATGTCTTTTACTTTATTGGAATAATGTTGGTTATAATTGTAAAACAATACATTTTTTTGTAGTTTAAAATATTTCGTGAATTTGACACTTTATTTGTTAGTACTGTAATAAATTTTATACAAGGAAACAAAACTTTTGCCGTATAAAGGCGTCATTATTAGTGATTTTCCAGTAATCCTTCGTTTTTTGTAAACCGGAGGTGCTTTGGTCCGATACGTGCCGAATTACCGAGAGAGTAATATATACTTGTAAATAATTTAAATTCTTGGCACATATTGCAAAAATAGGCTCCATTAAATAAAATGTGGAGGCATGACAAGAATGTTAAGAGAGAAAAAGACAAAAATTACGTTATGTGCATCATTTTAGAGGAAAAAATTAACTTAATGACCAAATTACAAACATTTCTATTAAATGCAGAATTACCATTTTCGAGAATTTTTTTTCCACAAGTAATTAGTTAGTTTCAATTAATATCATTCTAGAGCTACATGGGAACTATCTTTTCAGAGAGAAAAAAAATGTTTATTTTCAGTGTGTTTTGTTTTAAAAATCACAAAATTAGATTTAAGCCAATAGCGTTAAAACTAAAATTCTTCGGATGTTTACAGAAAATTCCTAAGGTTTAGTTGTGTTTCTTAAGATCGATATGTCTGGCGTGTCATTCTATTACAACTATTAATTATTTCGAAAGCAGTAGGGATTTCAGTTTAATTACAGTCCAAAGGCTTAACGCAATTATAAATTTCAAAGATTTTTTAAATTTTCTTGTATACTTTGGGAGTGACTAATGTGAGTATATTTTATAAACAAATGTATTAATTTAAAAATAAAATTTATTCTTTCTAAGTGTACTAAATAGATTTTCTTTTCAGTTTATTGTATTTTACATATTACTTTATTATTTTTTTTAAAGATTTAATTGTAAAAAATTTACTATATGAGAAGATCAAGGACCTACCGAAAAAAAAAATTAACTCCTTTGCCTATGAAAAATTTTGATTCGAATTGCAAGAATTTTTTTGTATGATTTTACTTTTATGTCAATCATTTAATTTATTTTTAGTTCGATAAATATTGTGTCAAAATTACACAATATAATTTATGTAACATAAGACTTCTAACATGTTATAGGTTAATTGCGCATAATCGCATTTATGGTTCTACTATAATTTAAAGCGTTATATAACTCTGATAAAATTTTACGAATTTAAAGAATTTGTAAATTCAGCTCAAGAGAAGTATTTTTTGGTTTATTTGATGTAATCAATTTAGTTTAAGGTGTTTTTTTTTAACTATTAAATTGGAGTTGCTCAAGGGAAGATAATCAGAGAGCAACTTTGAAAAGAAAACTCGGGATTTTACACCTATTATTCCGAAGACGTGTATGTGTGCTGTTTGAATGAGATTAAGCTGTCATTAATGATTTTTCTCTCTCTCTCTATGTATGCATATAAATGTGTGTGGGTATGAGTATCGCAAAAAAGTGTCTCAAGTCACCTTCAAGTGCAATTTAAGTAGAAGAGAAATTATTTAATGTTATAGTTCCATGTAATAGTATATATTTTAACGATATCTTTTAGTTTCTGATTCTCTTATAGGGAAGCAGTGTTCAAAATTTGTTAAATGTTTTGATTTACTTTGTTTTGTATTTCATTAATCTTTGAATATTTTATTGTATTTTGAATCTTTTATATTATATAATTTGAAAATTTTGCAGGTTTCTTCTTTAAGATTTGCTTGCACGTACAATAATCAGAATTATTTTGTCTGTGATGTATCTTTTAAGTACATGAATAAAAAATATAAATTATTTTACGCTCTTGCGCACGATCCAATTTTAATAATTTTCATTACATTGCAGGTCGAAGAAACCGTCAGCCCTTATGGATTTTGTATCTTACCTTACTATCACTATTTATTGACCAATTCAGATCAGTTGTCTCTTGTGAATTTAACTTTGGATATGAAACCGAAGATTACCTATCCGCTGTAATCAATCTAACTTATGTAGACCCTATTACGGGGGTACTTGTTCAAGAAAACTTGGAAATGGGGAAACTTTTACCCGGTAAAACAGACGAAGTGAGTGGAGTTGTTGTTCATGTTACAAGTAACAACCACACAAGCCATGAAGCATGTGAGAAACTTGATAACAGCATTGTGCCACGGGAACCTTTCATTGCTTTGATCAAACATGGAAACTGTCGAGATCAAGTCAAGCTTCGACATGTAGCCGATGAAAATGCATCAGCGGCTGTGCTATATAGTGATAATCACAGTACTAGATTCATCAAAGTGGAACGTAAAGGTATTATTTTTAAATACATTAAAATATATGCGATATTTATGAAAAGAGAAATATAAAAATTACTAGAAAAAGCTACTTAATCCAATAAGTGCAGTTAATAAAAATGTTCAATTGATAAATCAAATGTATTTTCAGCAGAGAGAGAGAGAGAGAGAGTGACTAGCAAAACTAAAGTCAAATTAATGTTTATCCCCCTTTGAAATTGCAGAAAAAATAAAACATTATAAATACTTTAATTGAAAATTTTCAAAGGAAACTTCATACAAATTTCCTCATATGTATTTAACACAAAATAATGCGTTGATAAAGTTGATTTTTGTCACACATCATATATTCACTTCATGTTATTTTTAAATAATGCACATTTTTAGCTTTTAGGAACTGCTTTTATTTTATTTTTAATCAGAAATAGATTCTTTAAAAAAATTTTAAGGAACCGGAAGTAAATATTTAAATTACCAGAAGTAGATATTGTGTTGATTCTTCTAAACTATCAGAAAAATGTTTAAAAATAGTATTTTTCCTCGTATGTTATTATTCACCATCTTTTTTCGCAAATATTTAAGATATGTAAGCTTTAAAAAACAGGTAAACAGTTTTATCATCTCAAATTAAGTAACACATATTTGCTTATAAATGTATTATTAATTTTACTTTTCCACAAATTTACTAAATATGTGTTATTAATTTTAAAGCTCTTATGCCAAAATATATGTTCATGTTACATTTCAAAGCTTAAAATATGATTACTTTAACTATTATCAACGGATAATTTAGAAACAATGCCAATTTATTGTGTATATTATATTACTGAACTTTTACTAAGAGCATTTTGAAAGTTACGACCATTGTTTAATTTATGGTTAAATATTTAAAAAATAATGTTGTAAAAAAGAGCTGAAAATAAGGTATCGGGTCATCGAACCTATGTAAAAACTTTATTTTTATAAATGTATAATTATTTGTGCAGTATAATCATTAAATGAAAGTGTATAATTACTTTTGGTAGTGAAAGGTTTCCTGAAAGCTGCTTTGTTTTTCATGAAGAATTTCGGATGTTTGAAAAAACTCTAAAAGAAACGTCAAAAAAAATGTAGGTTTTGATAAATTAACAGAGAATTATTTTGGACATTACACATTGTAAGTTAATTTTGCATACATACATTTTGAAAAAATATCGTTAAAGGAGTTTTAAATGCTGATTCTGATAAAAGGTATGCTAAACATTATTCTGATATATTAAATTTCTTGTCTGTTTTTGAGTTTTATCCAATCTTTAAATTAAAGTAAATTGAGCTAGTAATAGAAAATTCTAAAGGTGTAGAATTCAATAAATAATTTCTTACTTTCATATGAAAATTATATTAATATAAGGATAAAATCGTATTTCAAATTACATTATTTCGAGGATGTTATGTATTTTAGTTAAACATACGTGGACAATTTCCACTTGTTATTCAACTATTTAATAATATCGGGATGTGAGTCTGTAAAATCTTAATAGAAACAAAACTCTGTCTTACTTGAAAATTTCTAAGTCGCCCATATGTGCCAAATCACAAAAAAGGGAATTTAAGCAGGAATGCATTTTTAAAAATATTATTGCTTTAATATTAGAATAAATGAAGTGATTTCATTGATTTTTAAGACTGTTTGTCATTTTATTTTGTAACAAAACGATTTTGTATGGCAAAGTGGCTTATTGTTTCCCTAAGAAAAAAATTCTGTTCAAGATAATGAAGAAATAAGATACTACAGAATTCCTTTTTTTAGATGGTTTTAAAGGAAATCAGAAACTTAAGAGTAAAATAATATATTGATTCAAAAGTGTATGTTGTTTTTACTGTTAAGAAATATGAATTCAAAATAATCTACGACTTATATACGTAAAATAACTTTCATCTTCAATTGTTTCAGTCATAAAAATTCATTTACTGGAAAAAACATGGCGTCCATCTTTTAGTTTTTTTAATGACGAAGAGAACCATCACAATCTATAAAACTAATTATATCGATGAATTTTGTTTCTTTATTATGACATTGAAAAAAATTCTGGTTATGCTAAATAAAATAACAGCTTTACAAAATCATAATTGCATATATATATATATATATATATATATATATATATATATATATATATATATATATATATTGAAAATTCATATTTTTTTAAATTCAAGCATTTAATAATCTAAAAATAATTATTTTTTTACTTATTTTTTCGTTTATTCTTATTCCAAATTTCTATTACTTTAACTAACCTGTTGTTCCGTTTTTCATTCTAGCATATTCTTTTTTTTAACAGAAAGTTTAACGCTATAGTTAGAAATCCTTATTCGCTTTCTTTAATTTGAATGAAAATAATGAATTTTTCTCCGACATTAACCTTTGAAATTGTTTTATTTTTTACTCCCAAAATAGATTTCTTTCCCAGAATAGAATTTTCTCTCAAAATCGATTTCCAAAATCCGTCTGGTTGTAAGTCCAATGACCTCACGTACCAGAATACCAGAATTAGTAAAAGAGCTTTGTCTGCCACTTGATCAGGACAGAATTAAAATCTTATTTCTCATTTACAGGTATTAAATATAGCCCTTTACTTTTATCTTTTAATATAGCAGAAGTTATCGAAGAATTCCTTTCTTTTTTAGGAACTATAAACAATCAAAATTTAAATAGTAACTTTTTTCAAACTAACTAGTTTGAAGATCAGTATGATGACTGCTTAAAAATCTCTGTATTTTTTAAATTTGTCTTTAGTTAAATTAATATCACAATATAGAGCTGTTTAATAAGCCTTCAACGTCTAACCCCGTAGTTTTGAATCACTGCCAATAATTAAAATTGATTACCGAGCTTGTATCCTATTCTCTAAATTTCCAACCGCAGCTCTAATCACATTACATGAAAATTTCGTTCTAAGATATCTTGGGAGTAGTTAACCCTTGCCCCTCCCCACCCCGGTAAGCTTTGACGCAACAGTAAACAATATTTCCACAACAGTGAGTTTTTCTGTTTTATTTCTGTTTTATTTATTCATTTATATTTATTTTTCAACAAATAAATGCGTGTTTAATGTTTAAGAATCATTTAAAGAGTATGGTTCAGTGGTTCATTAAAATGTTAATAATGTCAGATTAAATGATTTTCCTTATCAAAAGAATCATTTCTCTTAATTTCACATTATCATGCATTATGTGAGCTCTTGACTTAATGCAGATTTCTTGAACGATTAAATTCTAATTTTTTTAAAAAATAATTAAAGTATATATTTCTCTTTGACTTATAGATAAATTTTTCTTCGTCAATGAAGTTAAATTTTTTTTTATTTCATTTCAAAATTTTCTGATAGAATAGTTTTACAAGAGCCTTTACTGTAACTATTTGCTTTGTACAAAGTTTGTTATTGAGTTTTTTATAATAATTAGCGAAAAAGTTATATTTTAGAATTTTTTACTGTTAAAATGATCAAAAGAGGAGATAACTTATTTCATTCAAGAAGGAAATAATACATTATAGGGAATTTTTATAAAGACCTTCCTTATTTTGATCTTTTAAAATAGTAACATAAGAATGTTAAAATAAGTATTGCAAAGAATAAACTGTTCAAATTTCTTGAGCACTTAAGAATAGAGAAAGTTTTGGTGTAGTATCATTTAAATCCAATTTTCTTTGTTACATGTGATTGTTTTATTTCCGTCGCACTGAGAATCAACACGAGGGCTATTGACGACGGACCTCATAAATGTGAGCCTCAGTCAAGTGACGAGAAGGACACTTGAGGTGGCCCCTCCCTCTCCAAGCTCCCACACCACGTCAATGGAAGGACTTTGGACCTCGACAGAATTAACGTGTATCATTCCTGCTACAAGGCGGTCTTTAGGGGCATCAAGGCTCGATGAAAACCGCCGGTAGCAATTCCCGAGACTATGACCACTAGGCTTCGACGGCCACTTCCTTCGTTCAATAAAACAGCAGAATCAATATAAAGAACTATGCTTGTTCTTATTTTATGTATATATTCCTTAAAAATATGTTAGTTGGCCTCTAAGAAGATTAACCTCTGAGTCGTAGCCATGAAGAAAACTCCGATTTTTTTTAAAACCTTTTCTTAGATAAATTATTACATAGGATTGTTGAAAATCGGAACAGGACGCTGGAAAATTTCTATCTAAACCGATAACAAGGACTTGAGTTTCTTGAATAAGAGGCTTATGGTACGAGTACAAAAGCGCTTTAAACTGCAGAATAAAATTCTTTCTTTAAAACGAAAGCAATTTACGTTACTTGAATTGTTTCATGTAAGAAATCATTGTTAGTATGTAAACAGCTGTTTATAGGGTATAAGGAGCTGTGATTCTATCTCTTATAGTTTTTTAATATATAAAAATAATTCTCAGTTAAATACATCGCATACCTTATTTAATTTACATTTCTTTAAGATTATATCTAAATCGGCCACTCTGAAAATAATTTGCTGGCTTACCTCTTGACAGCTTTTATTTGAACAAAATTTACAATTTTATTTTTGTTTAGACTGAGCAATTGGATTTGTAATTATTACTAATGAATAATATCTGAATGAAACGTCTTGGCAAATTAAGTATCTTTCTCTTTAAGTATGAAGGAATCCAAATATTATTTATTGAATTCTTAATTGTTATATCTAACCATTGGAAATTGTATGGAAGATATCGGAAAAAATTTTCATGAAGGAGAAACAAGAATGTGCATAAATTTTTAAATTATGTGGTGCGAGGACAACGGCAAATGAAAATTACATTTATCCTAGTAGATGTAATAACTCAGGTATTGGTCTGGTATCATATTGGAAGTGAGCCAGAAAATAAGAACTAAATATTATTTTTCATTATAAAAATGAGACTATAGAAGGAAAATATATATATAACTCTGTAGTGGGGAACTTTTACAATTTTAATGGACACAAAAAGCTGTTTTTATTCTAAGAAGGCCACATTAGAACTCCATTAAATATATTAGGAGTTCTTATTTTTTTTTAAAAAAAAACTCTTACGATTGTGTATTCCCTAATTTAAATGGTAGCCTAGTGGTCATGGTCACGGATTCGTTGCATGCATTGTTTTCTGAGAATCGTGGATTCGAGCCTTGAGGCCAACAAAAATTGCCATATAGAGGGACTGATGCATGTTGATTCTGTCGAAACTCCAAGTCATCTCGAGAGCCTGGTGTAAAAATTTGGAGAGGAAGATGCCAGTTCAAGTGTCGTCCTTGTCACTTGACAGAGGTTCAAGACGTTTAAAAGCAATCATAATCCCTAATCTAAAATTCTTAAAATTCTTGCAAATTTCTGATGATAAAAAAAATACACACACCGGGAAAATCCATGTCGGAAAGTAAAAGTATGTTACATTGTATTAGACGTATAAGTAATGTTATAGAAGGGCTGTCTGGTAGGACGGTACAAAAAGTAATCGCGTTAGGAAAGGGAGAGGGGTTTTTATGGGTATGGCAGTAGAGTAATTCACTGTAGAGCATTGTCCAGTGAGAAAGTTTAAGACATTCATTAAGTTAAAAGTTTGAGACATTCATTCAATATAGGAAAATCTAATTTTACAACGTTTTTCTGAATTTCACTTGGTGTGTGTGTGTGTGTGTGTGTGTGTGTGTGTCATCAAATTTTCGATCGTTAATTTAACCAACTTCCCATCAAGCTAGAGCTTTGAAATTTTGGGAATCGTTCGTACTCGCCTAACAATGCAATATTTACACGTTTGCGACAAGTTTTAACTAATATTTCAATAATTTTAATAAGTCAAAATATTCTTTCCTCTAGGCGCTTTTAGGTTTGAGAGAAAATTTCTTTCCCCCTCTGGGAGTACCGGGCACTCCTTCACCGCATGAGGTTATCGTAAACCTTTTGTACTCGCAAAGGGGAGATACTATCTCCCCTTTACAATCTCCGAGATAGTAAGGGTTGCTGACTTTTAGTCAGTAATCATTCGCAAGAAAGAAAGTTTCCAATATTTGGCGTCATGTCTTATCACAATAATTTTTTCTGAATTCTGGTTCCCATTTTTTTTAATAGAATGACTTACAAACTTTCAAATGCATGTTTTAATTTTATGAGTATTATGAATTTTTTAATACTGTCACAAATGTCTCTTTTTAAGTGAATTTTAAAGTTAAAAATAACTAACAGTTTTAACTAATATTTCAATAATTTTCTCTAATAAATTTTGCCACTATATAAAAACGTTGTTTTTAAAAACGTTGGTTTTTATATCGAATTATTTCCCCCTTCTTTTTCAAAACAGTTTATTTTACCCATCGCACCTCAAAAATTCCTTACCATTATATTTTCGTCCATTTGGATATTGCCCTCTTAGGAGCATTTGAAAAGGAAACAACCTTTGTTTTGATTGTTGCTTGGTTTCCTATATATAATGGTGGATCCAGATTTTATCGACAGTGACAATTCGGCACAAAAGAAAGACGATATCTTGTCTCGACAGGAATCAAAACTAACCTATGAAGCTGGGCCGAAATTTATTCTGATGCAGTTAACAGATGGAAGTATGCAATGATAACACCAGCTTAACAACGCCATCTGGAGTCAAAAAGGTACTTTTTGAGGCACTCACTTCCTAGAGTTTTTTTTCTTGGACTTTTGCCTATCTTGGGAGTCCGGGATAAAATAATTATCTTTACGGGACATATCTTGGAAATCCCAGGACCAACTAAATTCTATTTAAATATATTATCTGAGCTAAATTAAAACCAGAAAGGAAATAAGTTTTGTTATATTGATTAATTTTCAAAGTCTGTAATTGTTATTCATCTTTATTACGGGACAAATAAAGTTATGTTTCTGTGTGAAAAAAATATATTTAAAAAAACTTTTCTATTTTGAACACAGAATTTTTGCAAATCAAAAAATTGTTACTCTCACTGAGAAACTGTTTTCTTAAGTAAACGACACAAAATAATTATTAGTAATATAGTATGCAAAGGAAAAGTGCGGAAGTTTTTTCTATACATGTTCGAATTAACTTTCTTAAGTTACACGCATAATGTCAATTCGATAAGTAACACTTTATCTCTTACAATCCCCCAAAGAAAGAAATAGCATGGGACCATAACAGATGACTTAGGTGGCCAGTTGTGTAACATCAAGTCATGTGGTCCCCTGAAATTTATCCAACTGCGAGGTAACTCCATGAAAGCTTCTAAAACAGCTTTCGTGAAATAAATTTATGAATAACTCACGAAGGTAATTTATTTTTCCCAATATAAGACTCACACATTTTCTCTTTGGAATCCTATACAACTTATCCTTTTGTGTCGTTTATTTTTGAAAGTAGGGAATTTAGAAATTAGATGATTCAATTTTGAATAACCCTGTATATTTATAAAAAATATATTCATTTCTTCTACAAAACGTGAAATCATTCAAATTGCCTGATTTGACATCTGGGAGATCACAGATTCCTCATCCCTTAATTATAAATATATATAAAGCAATGCCTTGTCGAAGAATTCGTGCATATTACATGCAGATGACAGAGTATAAAAGAGATCGTGCTATCGAAATGAAAGAGGCTGGTTGGACGAATCAAACAATCACTCGATACCTGGTTCGAAGCGATGCAGCGATTAGACGATGCTAGCAAGAGTGGGTCAACAATTGCAGATATCAGCGTCAGCATGGCAGAGGTTGATCGAGAAGCACGACAGAACAGTTGTCACGGCACCGGATTTGTCGTTATTAACTATCCACCGTGTGGCCTGCACACATGAGTCCAGCATAACCTTCGACAGATGATTGAGAGAATGGAATTTAAGCGATGACCTTACCTCTCTCGCCTGTACACCGTGAAGTCCGATTACAGTGGTGTCGAGCTCAATCAACTTGGAACTGCGCTGACTAGGGACGTATAGTCTTTAGTGACGAGTCCCGTTTCCAACTGTGTCCTGATGACAACAGCAGACATATCTGGAGACGTCCAGGGTAGCGAGGGGATCCTGACCTTACTATCGCACGCCACACGGGCTTCAACAGGGCGTTATGGTCTGGGTTGCCATCTCTTTTGACAGCCGAACACCTTTGGTAGTCATTTCTGGAACACTTACAACACAGTGGTATGTAGACGATCGGTTGGGTTACTGTTCATTTTGCGAAACGTAGGACGTTCTTTTCAACAAGAAAATGCCCGGCTGCTCACGCCACGTGATGCTATGAATTGTGTGCAAAATTTTCCCTACACTTCCTTGGCCAGCTTGGTCACCTGAACTCTTTCCCACAGAACACGTTTGAGACGTTATGGGAAGGCGATTGCAATCATCCCGGAATGTTGGGCCCAGAGTTAGCTCAACGGCTGAAGACAATTTGGCACGAAATTCCGCATGACACCATCCGATAACTTTATCAGTCTATGCCACGCCGGGCCACAGCTTGCATCCAGGCCAGAGGTGGACCAACGCCTTACTGACTTACTCCTTTTGTAATGACCAAACTCTAAAATAAATCATTCAATTGTTCTGACATTTTAACTTTTTGTTTTCCTATGTATGTTCTGATCATCCAACAATTTTTATTGCAAGCAGGCAACTCCTTCTCGGTGAGTCATTGTTTTGTTATATATATATATATATAGAGAGAGAGAGAGAGAGAGAGAGAGAGCTTGCAAAATTTCCATTTTGAAAGGTGATTTGTCTTTACGTCCCTTTCCTCCACTCATTTACCTATAAGTTTAATCAAAAAAATAAATAAATAAACTGAAGTTAATTTAGCTTAAGAAAATTAGTTTTTCTAGCTCGATAAATGACAATTCAAAGTCAAAGTGATATAAGTAAGATCTTCAAAAATTGAAAAATTTGAAAAAAAAATAATTTTAGACGTTTTTGATTTATTAGTAATTTAAATCATTTACGCATACTTTTCTTTAAGCAAAATATGCATTAATCTCAGTGTGGTAAGGAAACAGAATCATAAAAAATAAAATAATATTTGCAATCTTTAAATTCTCAAAACGAGATGAAATGACTTAAACCATGATCGATTTCGCTTTTTCGGATGTGAATCCAATAAGAAACGGGAGGAAAAGAGTTCTATTCATTTCCGATAAAACTTATTCTTTCTTCACCCCTATTGGATTTCTGAAGCCAAGAAATCTCATAACAACCCTAACGGGATCAAGGAATCCTATCAAGGTCCAACTGTGTAGTCGTACGAAGTGCATCATTTCCACAAAGAAGACATTCAATTCCTTCCAATGTCTTATTTCCTGAATTCGAAGGTTTCTGTTTTTAGAAGCAATATTAATTTTAGCGAGATCGATTTTATGTGTTTAGTGCTGAAGTCAAATAAAACACATTTTGGCATTCAGGACAACGCCCTCTTTTTTTTTCTCTCTCTCTCTCTACGAATTACTGTTGCACATTTTGAACGAAATTACCAGTTTTGTTCCCATTTGCTATAAACGACAATGCATTTTACTGGGAATTAGTCTCAAGGGAATGCTCTTAATGATATTTCTTATTTAATATGAATAATACATTAAAAAAATGGAGCAGAGAGGAATGCTTTCGAAAGAAAATAAAATGAGCAAAAGGCTGATCAATATATGAATTATTATTTTTGAAAGTTTATTAAATTAATTTTGCTTTAGAATTATAGAATGACAAATTCAAAAGGATTATTTCTTGCTAACTTGATTTTCCATGTGCATAATTTTGAACCATAGTTAAGCGACACAGAAACTTATGTTTCTCTTTAAACTTCCACTATGTGCATTATTTTGTGACCTAGTATTTTAAAGTAAAGAAATACTTATTGTAATCCACACTAGAGTACGATTTTAGATGGAATAAACTCAATGCTCCTTCATTTACTAGGCCAGAATCTTATCAAACGTATTACAGCAGCTCCTGAAAACTAATCAACATTATCAGCCTATACAAGGGTGGTTAAAAAAGTATCAGACAGTGTTTCTATCAATTGGTATTACCATTGTGTGCTGCCATCTGTTAAACGGCGCCCAAACAAACTTAACATTGATTTGTAGGCCATTTGCTGTCAAATCAAAATTTGAATACTGCCGGGTCAAGTTGTCATCATCACTTTTGGTAGTGTTATAGCCGTCGATGAGACTTGGATTCATCATCAAACCTTTTCACCAAGAAAAAATAAATCAATGGACTGTTTCTGATGAATCTGCTCTAAAGAAGGCGAAGAGAGTCTCATCAGCCGGAAAGGTTATGACGACAATTTTTTTTGGGATGCAAAAGGCCTCATATTCATGGGCCTCTTAGAAAAAAGAAAGAAAAAAAAAAAAAAACGATCAATGGGTAATACTACAGTATGAATTACCACCATTGCCATTTCCCTTTCCTAATATCCTATTTCCTAATCTAAACAAGAGTACTCTTTGTATTACCCTCGTATATTTGGAATTTTTGCATTCAAAAAATACTTTGAATAAGTTTTATTTGGCTTTATTAACGTCGCTCTAGCTTACAGAGGATTGCTAAGCACTGAGCCCGTAGTTTTTATAATTGTTAATGACGAGGACGACACTTGAGCTCGTATGCTTCTAACCTAATCTACATATATCTCTACGTGAGGACATAGAGATCTACTTCAATCAATAGCGCAATAGCACACATTATACTCTACGAGTAATTCATTTATGTTTAAAATAATACATCTTTGATTCAATATTATTAGAATATCAACCTAAATTAAAGGAAATTCAAATTACGGCCTTTTGATGTATGTTTAGAGTGAACTGAAAAATAAATTTTAGAAAAAAATATTTTGGCTTTTTGAAAACTGTATTTATTACGTTTAATTGTTACTTAGTTATCTAATTAGCCTTAATATTCCTATTATACAAAAAGCTCATTTAACATTTAGGTATTTTTAAGTAAAAATGATGAAAATGAAAGATTATGTTACGACTTCAAAATTTACAGAAGGAGATAAAATGTTTTTAAATACTGTTTCATTTAGTTTGATAAGTTAATGATTATAAAAAGGATGAGAAAAATTAAAAGGAGACTGAATTGATGTTTAAGACAAGAGGAATTTTTTTAATTAATTTTTAGAAAATTATGAAAAGTAACCGTTTAATGGTTTAAGGGTTTTAAGGGTTTGAAAACAAATAATACTTAAGCATAGAACTAAATGTTGAAATTTAGAAAGTATATCATTAATTTAAACTAAACATAATCAAGTTTACTAATTTCAAATAATACCTCATTAAAGTTATATAGTGTTCGATTGACGATGGATTTCTAGTAACTGTTTCTGAATTATAGTAAAGTAGATAACAATGCCGACACCTAAGCTTCAGCTGTAACCTTTGTACTCCCCCAATATGTAACACAAAGATTTCGAAACCTTTTAAATTTTATGTGTAATACCTTAAATCATTCCTAGTGACAGTGTTTGATAGAATCGTGAGTCAAACTTGTGACAATTTGATCATTGAAACGTTGATTTATCACCAAGCTTCTTCCTTAAACAAACCCAATAAAAACAATGAAGAAAGCACTTCGCGGAACATAGCAAATTATTATACCCTTATATTATTGTATATTCATTTTTATTACTTAATACTAATTAATACAAATATATAATAATAATTTTTGGTTACTCAACATTAAAGAAATTATTTATTTATTTTTCATTAATTTAATTGTTGATTTAAATTTTCATATATATATATATATATATATATATATATATATATATATATATATATTTTTATGGATAAATATATTAGTTTCTCCCTAAAATCAAAAGAAAAGAAATATTAATATATAAGCATGTAAAAATTGATACATAAATCTGTAGTAAAATGTTGTAAAAAAAGTATGATACCAGTTGTAACACTCCTGATATTATTTCCCTCTGATATCTTTACTATGCTTATTTAGAAAACCACAAAATTGCACAGTCAAAAGATTTGTGAGTTGAACAATGATGATAACCAAGATTTTATTCTGATCTCTGAATTATCAATAGTTAACCTTAACTTGTAATTTATTTGTGGTAATTACTCCTAAATACGTCAGATTGTATATTTAAATAAAAGAAATACTGTAATTCTTACCAACCATTTCGGTTTCGAGTCCTTAGACGATTTAAAGTTAGGTTGGAGTCTCTAACAAAAAATAGATTCCTTTTTAGTTACTCCAAAGGCTCCTTATTCAAAACAGATCTAATACCTATGCTTTCCTTGATAATTTCAGCACACTATCTTTATCAACCGCTAACTATTACACGCGTCACTGCTTATATTTGCATTTTCTCGTTTCTCTTAATTTCACTTCACTAATTCCAATCTAATCTTCATAAGTCACGTTTCTATTATTGTCAGGTTTTCAATTCAAACAAATTCATTTCAGGGTCCCAAAATCTTAGCTGATGAGAAAATTGAGGTAATTGTTATAAACCTAGATGTTAGAATATTAGTTAAGCGTCAATGAAACTGAAGGAGCACGATCGAAGACAAAGTCTCAATATATTATTATTATTTTTTTAATTTATAAGTAAGCAGAACTGCATTTGATTAAACAGGAGTTGATTGGAAGTAATATTTCTTTGATACCAAAAAAGATTTATTGGTTTAGAAGTATATGTTACTGCCATTAAGTTACTGCAACCACATATTTTTTAATTAATCAGGAGATGTAATAAGACAATTTTCTAAGCGTAACACTTTGAATCATCGTAATAACTTTATTTTGTTAGTTATCTCATTCACAATTTGCTTCAACATTTTTTTGTACATAAAATACAAGATAGTTTGATGGAAATATGGCAGAGATATTGTTAAAACTATCGAAGTAGACTTTTACAGAATAACAGT
Organism: Nephila pilipes; assembly: GCA_019974015.1. Classification (NCBI taxonomy): domain Eukaryota; kingdom Metazoa; phylum Arthropoda; class Arachnida; order Araneae; family Nephilidae; genus Nephila; species Nephila pilipes. Next base: position 182,411 of record BMAW01013454.1, read on the forward strand.
TCTATAATAACCTACAATGCTTCATTGATAAATAAAAATTTTTCCTCCTAATATTTAATTTTTCCTTTACAAGTAATAATTAAGAATGATTCTGCGAATTTACTTGATCAAAATTTTGTGCATTTTGAATTCATATATTTTATTATTGTTGAAGTAATTTTTCTTCTCGTTCTTAGGAACATCAATTTCCTTGTAATTTTTGCATAAATATTGTGTATATAATATTGAATAAGAAGCACAAATTTTTTGTAGTAAATAATATGAGACAGGAAATTGTTCTTTTTAAATTGGTCTTTGTCTAATATTAAAGAAAATGACTATAACTCACAATAAATTTTCGTACTCAACAATTCTCCAATATTAATATCATTTCTGATTGCATTGTAGTATACTGAACATCATTTAATGAAGTACTTAATTAGGTTTGAATTTATCTCTTTTTTTTTTTCTCTCAGGAAAATGCTCCCTATTTTGTATTTTATACTTTAATGCAAAATAAACTTTCAAATTTGATTTTAAAGTGAAAAAATGCGCATACTTTAAGTGTTTCTAAATTTTGCATACTCTGTATGTTAAGGGGTTTAGTGAGTTATAATCGCATTAATTTTCGTTATTTTTACACCTTTCGATACGAAATTTTTGTTATGTATTTAGATTCCATTTTTAAAGATAAGTGTAAACAAATACTTAAATAATTCATTGAACAAATAGTTTAGGTGACTAATAAAAAGTAAATGATAAAATTCTTTCTAATGAGGTATATAGTATAAGAATGTTTGTATGTGAATTATACAAAAATGTGAAGTTATAACTATGACAACACATAATAGAAAACTTATTGATTATCCAACCTAGACGGGAATTTTTTCACGTCCTTTGAAAATCTTCTTTTGTAAATCAACAAAAATTTCATTACTAACCTTGGCTTTTGTCCAAGTAGACACTTGGAAACATTAGCATATTCTACTTCAACAATTCATTCAATGTTAAATATTAAATATCAAAAAGTAGACAAGAAAGTTTTCGGACTCGGAGATTTAAGCAGGAAAATCGATTACATGTTTAATTAAACGGAATATTAATGATCTTATGATTGTATTAATCATGCCAATGTTTATTTTTAAAATTTTATAATTCAATTTTATTTATTTTTAATTAATCAAGAGGTATAACAGTTTCTTGGAGCAATCCTTAAAGAATATCTCAAGGTCATGTTTAAGAAGACGTATTCATAATGTGGGCGCTGAGTTTTCAGGTTATTTAAGCCTTCGTCCGACAGCCAGTTACATTAAATGTAATTTGAGATAAGTCAATGACGTATCTTATTTGTTACATTATCCTATTATTCTACTTTAGCTCTGTTATGAAGCTCTTCACTGACTCAAGAGACTTAAACCTTCGTTAAGTTAATTGCAAACTTCATTAAGTAGTCTGGTGGTTAAGGTTGCTATCTTAAGGAACCAACAGACAATGGATTCCTGTTTTGTTTCCAGCAGTTTTCTTGGTAGCCTAGTGGTTATGGTAGCGAGCTCGTGGTCGGAATAGTTTTTGTCGAGTCGAGGTTTTGAGTCCTGATGCCGCTAAAGAACCGCCGAGTAACAGGAATTACACATTAAATATCTTGAGGCTTAAATTCATCCCCATGAGCGATTTGGAGATGAAGGTGCTAGCTCAAGTGTCGTCATCGTCACCTGACAGAGGTTCAAAATTATGAGGTTCGTTGCCGACGACCCTCGTGTTGCTTCTAAGAACAGCGTTAATATCAATCAATCGATCAAATTTTTTTTCCATCAGAGAAGTGTCGTGTGGAACAATGAGGGCTGATATACGTTAAATTTAGTTTAGCCTCAAATTCCTCCCGTGGTGTGGCATGGAAGTCTAAAGAATGCATTACAAGCATAGGTTTGGGCTTTATCATCTTACAAAGGTACAAAGAAATGAAGAGCTATAGCGAGTTCCTCCAAAAAAGGAGTTCCCTTTTCAATCGTTTCTTAAGCTCTCTTTTGAAACTTATTACCTTCACCTATAAATCAGAGAATAACTGTCGTTTATGCTAATCTTTTTCTCCTCCACCTTAATTATTCTTCACAAACAAAATTGATCATACTTAAATTTATAATACTGCAGTTAAAAATAGAGATATTTTCAAAGGGGAAGTCTGCTTATTTATTTTAAATAAGGAATCCTGTAATTAAACTAAAAAAGTTATACAATCGATGTAAAACCAATTTGTTGATTACAACCTCTAATATTGGAAAAGGGGAGCAGATGAACTTTTAATATTGCTCTCTCTATCTCTCAATCATTCTCTATTTTATTCTAAACTTTTTTGAGAATTCATTTTGGCTCTTACCCAAGTGGATGCGCACATATTTATTGGAAAGTACTGTTGCTTTTAATGTATATTGAATTCTTCCTTCGACTTTGTCATTGAAATATATAAGAAATAAATTCAATTAAACTTGTATATTTGCATAAATTTTTTCGATTTCAGTAAATTCAACAACTTAAAAATTTAGAGTTTGCAGCAAATTTTGCGATTAGTTTTTTAATTTCCTTTTTGGGATGAAAAAAAAAGATCCTTTAATACTTAAATAAATTTTTATAAGTAGCAAATTCTTATGGATTCAATGGTAGCTCAAATATGTATAAATATTAAATATTTTCATTAAAATCGTAATTTTCTTAAAATTTTTAAGAAACGAACTTTTTTATTGTAAGAAAAAGTTAAAATTAATTTACGGGCACATCTTAAGAAAATTAACGTTTGAGACGAAAAACATAAGTTGAGTAAAGCAATATTTTTGACCTATATATATATATTGTAAAATTTAAAAATTTCTGGGCAAAAAATAAGTTGAGCATTAATTAAAGTTTATGTATATATAAATTAACACAAGAGGATATATTTCACACAATATATTTTTTTTAAAGTAAATAATATTCATGTATGATTGAACGTATGATTTGATACTTGATGTTAGGAATAAAATTTCCTTAACTGTTCTGCAATTTTAATAAACTTTGATATTTTTTGTGCAAAATAAGTTTTGTTAATTACGATAAAGCACGTTATAAGCCATAAAAATAAATGATGAGTATTACATTAATTTGACTTGACACTTACGCCATGAACAACATAATTTCACAATCGTGTATATTTCAGTTTAATTGCATTACGATGTTCAACAGTTAAATTAAATTTATAAATATCTAAATTTATACTTATAAAGAAGGCTTATCTTTAATAAGTTTATTCTTCATTAGCTTCAGATTTGACTGTTTTTGAGATAAATCAGTTTTAGATTTCTCACATTATTTTCGAGCTTAAAGTAATACATAAACTTAAAACAAATCTTGTGAACAAATTAAAAATAGTTTAAACACTTCATTTGAAAACATCAATTAAATTTCTTAGTGGACTGTTGTAAATAATAAGACTAAAAAACTTATAAGCATAGTAAAACTGTTATTTTGCTTAATAATCTCCAATATTTTAATTCACATAGTTATTTTTTGTATAATATGTAATTCCTTTACTAAGAATTTCTTTAGATAAACATATTTCTAGGAAATTAATTTTTTTATTAATTGGGATTGCCCTATTATAACTTTGAGCTCCAAACGCATTGCGTTTTTTTTTAGAATTTTTTGTACTTTGCTGCTTTATTACGAAATGCAATTTAAGATTAATATAATAATACTTTAAATTTCTTAAATTACATAATCTTATTACAATTACTACAAATGAACTATGAGACGAAATAAATATCTATATTAACTTTCAATCCTGAAAAGTAGTTATCATCATCGCTGCAATTTTCTGAAATTTGACATTCAACAATTTCCAAGTAAATTGAGAAGGCCACGGAAAGAAAACTTAGATACAAATAATAATGATAAAAATTTAAGCATGACACATATACTTTGAAATGTTTGATATATATTTAAAATAGTTCCTAAAATCTTTCCAAGCATATCGAAGTGTACGTAAGAGTTAGATAATATATTTAAAACATGATTTCACTACATAAATCTCCTTTGATTAAATTTTTATCACTGTTAAGTAAAAGGATCTTAATTTAAAAAAAGAATTATACATTTTTCAAGACAGTTTTAAATAATATTTCTTTTTATCAGTATAAAAAAGAATTGAATATTTTTTTGATAAAGCATCCCTTTTCAAATGCGTTCGAACTTATTTTGCTACACATTTGCTTCTTTATTTCCCTTTACAATAATGTAAATATGAAAGGAAAAGAATTTTGAAACTTTCAATAATTATTTACTTAAGTATTTAGAAATGCATTCGAACTTATTTTGCTACACATTTGCTTCTTTATTCTCCTTTACCATAATGTAAATATGAAAGGAAAAGAATTTTGAAACTTTCGATAATTATTTACTTAAGTATTTATTTAGTGGTTAAAATTTATTTAAATTTTTTTTATCTTTGAAATTGTTGGTAGTTCTTAAGCTTTTAAATTAATATGTTGTATAATGTCAAAATATTTAAATATCTTTATTTTAATGTGTTTTATTTTTAATTTTAATTTAAACATCTTTTAATTTTTCGTTATCAAAAATATTTTTTAAACCTTTTTCAATGTGCTATGACAACTTTTTTATTCTTTGAATTCGAAATAATTTTATCCTTGAAAATGTTGACAGTATTTGCGTATGTATGTGTATGCGTATATGTGTAAGCAAGTGACTCTATTTCATTACTGTACAAGGTGTAGCTATTAAATAACAAGAATGACGCTGTCAAATATTTTATTTTGATCTCATACACATATTTACTTATTATCACCTTATACACACTTCATATATTTATACAACGTTCCATGCGAATTTTTCAATGTTCGAAACAGTGTTGGAACTTTTCTATCAGCTCCTTCACGACGCGTTCCGTTTTCTATTTCAAAGCTTCAAAGGACTCAAATCTTGTTCCTTTTAATTGAGATTTTACCTTAGGAAACAGATGGCGCAAGATCCGGTGAATAAGGTTGATGGTCTAATTCAGGGACACTGTACTTGGCTAGAAACATCTTACAGACAATACGGAATGACTGGTCCTTCCACAATTCGGGTTATTTTTTTTTTTTTTCCTGTTCTTTCACGGAAGGAATTCGGCAGGAACGTGAATGTAGTAATGTTGATTAATAGTTTGACCTTCAGGAACCCAGGGAAGGCCCACAATTCCATGAATATCGAGAAAAAAAAACAGGCATCATGGCTTTGAATTTTGATTTGCTCATTCGAGCTTTTTGGCTGTCTGTGAAGATAGGTTCATCCAGTGCATTGATTGACGCTTCGTTTGAGGATCATAAGAAAAAAAATCTCGATTCGTCACACGTTTTTATCCTTTCCAATAAGCTTGGAAATTTTCAAGGGCATTCAAAGTGTCAGCAAAAATGCGCTGAGAACTTATAAATATAACAATATGTAGACTGAACAAAATTATAATTTCAAAATTTGAATTTGATAAAATGTGAAACATCTTAAATCTTATGATAAACTTTTCCCTTAATTTTGTGTAAGAGTATTGTGAAACAATGAAATTTTGAGAGTGTTTATTAAAAAAAAATTACGTACACTGTGTCGTATGTAACATTATTTTATAAAGTGAAAAATATCAGCAGCGTGGATAAAGTTTTTGAGGAAAGCGTACAAGAATAATAATAATAAAAAAAAACAAAAACTAAATTTTGAGAAAAAACGATGTACAAATATTTTACTAAATGGCTTGGTAAGTATATTTATAATTTCAAAAATCAATTTTCCAGCTTTTTATTTATGAAATTCTTATAAATTACGCGACCATTTTTTTTTCCCTAGGGCAAAGTTAAAAATTGCAAACAAGTAAATTATTTTAAGATTCCAGTTACCCTTGCAACTTTTTTTCAGTCACCTGAGAAACTTATGCAAGCCATATTTATTTATTCATTTATTTGCCATATGAATTAAATTAAATCAGACGATTGTATAAAACGAAAATTCTCGTAGAAAGGAAACAGGTTAAAAACATCACCTTCCTTTTTATACTTTGAGCCACTTAAAATTCGAATTTAAAACCTTAAGTTTTATTGACTATATTCTAAGAGTTTTTTGAAGTGAAATTGAAAATATAAATCCAGATTAAATTTAGATCAATAGAATCACGAACTAAATAGTTTATTTTTGATTTTAGAATGTTTGTGTTGCCCCTTCCAACACATTTAGTACGATTACTACATCAATGGGTTTTCTTAAAATTTCCAATGTTTGTAATTCAATAGTATGTTTCATTATTCGCAATAATTTAGATAGATTTTGTAAAATATATTCCATTTATTATTTCTTTCAGCGAATCGTATAACATTTGTCGTCATCAGTGAAAAAAAAGGTGAACAAATCGCATCTTTGGTTGACAATGGGACTCGAGTAATAATGCGAATTGGTGTTGGAGGTCGTGGTATCTTCAGATTTGGACAAATCAATAGGACTTCTGTATTGTTTGTTTCTATATCTTTCATCCTGCTTATGGTGATCTCATTTGCATGGTTGGTCTTCTATTATATCCAAAGATTCCGATACATTCATGCTAAAGAGATTCTTTCGGTATGTACTTTATGTGTTTTTCAAATTTATTTGATTGATTCTGAGTTTACATAACTCTAATCTGAATTATACTTCTGTAACACACAAAACACTCCATTTTGTGACCTTTTCAAAATATTTTAATATTGATTTTATCTCGTCATTAAAATGATAGTCTAAATATAATTTAAAAATCCCGCTTTAGGAGGAGAAAAAATTATTTCGACACAGGTTACATATAGACAGAACTCTG
>BMAW01013454.1:189345-217013 GCA_019974015.1 Nephila pilipes
AAATAATTACAAAACTATAGCAAAAATAAAATAAACAGATTTAAAAAGTAAAGTTAAAATTAGAAAAACATACTATTATTGCCAAATTAATAAACTTAATATAATTAAAAAATATTATTTATTAAAAGTTTTATATATATGTGTGTGATTAAACAACAATACTTTAATCAAAAACAAGTTAGAATGTAATCTCAATAATTAAAAAAATGAAACAGTATGTAAGAAATCTTTACTGCATCATTGAGTAAATAGATATATACCAATTCATAAAAATGTACAGGAAAAGTATTGTAAACAAAGATAAATGAATAAAAACAAATATGCAAATTTAACTATACAAGAAAACATTATATACTATGGAAATTTCCTACAGAAAGTTAACTAAACGGAAAAATTATGCCTTGAGACACTCGTTTGGATAATACTTTAAAAATCAATTTTAACCATAGAACGTTCCGGAAGATCTTAAATCTCATTGGTCGTAAATTTATAAGAAAGCACTACCCACTAGGATCTTCTATCTAAAAAAAGAGATAAGTCCTCTAATCTCTCCTTCAAACTGTATTCCAAACTTATTCAATAGTCAATGCACATTTCAATTCTAACTGGTCAATTGAAAAGTCCCCGGTCTGACACATAGACGGCGCTACTAGAATTAAATCCATATGTTTTTTAGTTAGCCCTAACCCTCAAAAGATGTGTGTATAAATTTGACAGCTGTCGGATCATTAGTTTGTGAATTATAGCATTTTGAGTGAAGCAACTTTTGTTATTGTGAAAAAAATGGATAAAAAGGAATTTCGCGTGTTGATAAAATATTGCTTTTTGAAGGGAAAAAATACAGTTGAAGCAAAAACTTGGCTTGATGCCGAGTTTCCGGACACTGCCCCAGGAAAATCAACCCTCAAGGATTGGTATGCTAAGTTTAGACGTGGTGAAATGAGCACCGAAGACGGTGGACGCCCAAAAGAGGTTGTTACCGACAAAAACATTAAAAAAAATCCACAAAATGATTTTGAATGACCGTAAATTGAAATTGAATGAAATAGCAGACACTCTAAAGATATCAACCGACGTGTACATCATATCATTGACGAATATTTGGGTATGAGAAAGCTCTGTGCAAAGTGGGTGCCGCGCGAGCTCACTTTTGACCAAAAACGAGTTGATGATTCGGAGCAGTGTTTGAAGATGATCAAGCGTAATAAACCCGAGTTTTTGCGTCGATATGTGACAATGAATGAAACATGGCTCCATCATTTCACTCCGAAGTCCAATCGACAGTCATCCGAGTGGACTGCACACGATGAACCCGCTCCAAAGCGTGGGAAAACGTAACAGTCGGCTGGCAAGGTTATGGCGTCTGTATTTTGGGATGCGCATGGAATATTTTTCATTGACTACCTTGAAAAAGGAAGGACCATCAACAGCGACTATTACATAGCGTTATTGGACCGTTTGAAGGACGAAATGGCCGAAAAACGGCCGCATTTGAAGAAAAAGAAAGTGCTGCTTCACCAAGACAATGCACCGTGTCACAAGTCAGTGAAAACGATGGCAAAAATCCATGAATTGGGCTTCGAATTGCTTCCTCATCCACCGTATTCTTCAGATCTGGCCCCCAGCGACTATTTCCTGTTCTCAGATTTCAAAAGAATGCTCGCTGGGAAGAAATTTTCGTCGAATGAAGAGGTGATCGCCGAAACCGAGGCCTATTTTGAAGCAAAGGACAAATCGTACTACAAAAATGGTATCGAAAAGTTGGAGGGTCGCTATAATCAGTGTATCACCCTTGAAGGGAATTATGTTGAATAAAAAAAACTAATTTTGCCAAAAAAATGTGTTTTACTATGGTAGACCGGGGACTTTTCAATTGACCTGTTACACTATTCAAATATAATCAAATTATTGAAGGCTTGAGGCCATTAGTGATTAAGTGTTAAAAGTATCATTCAGTCCTTGCTGTATAAGCATTTATTCCTTCCAATAAATTTACATCGCATTGAAGCTATCCTTTTGGCAATGAAAGATGACATTGATTGAAAGCTAAAGCAAAAAGTTCCATACCGATCCTGGATTTTCTCCTAATTTTAGCCAACTTCCTATTTCCGCAGTCAATAATATACCATTACTGTGCCGAAGAAATTTCTGAAATAATGAACATATTTACTTAAATAATAGAATTATAACTGAATGGATGGTAGCAATGATATTTGATTGGATATGTTTTCAGTTAGAAATAGGCTAGTTCTCAGTTTTTTAGCCCTTTCTTTCAGCGAGTTGGGTTTCAAATAGTAGACCGATATTCTAAAGTAAAATCAAAGGGTATAATAGAAGGGTTTTTTTCAAAAGGGACATCTATAGTATAAAATTGAAAAGTCCGATGTTTTCTATAGAAAATTCATTTCAATTTTGCGTAGAATATGGAGAATTGAAGAAATTCACAACTCAACCATTTTGTGAAAAATAGAAAACTTACAACACACTTTCACTATGTTTTAAATATCACTAAATATGACTAATTGAAGACAAAAACTGCACCATTTTATCAGCAAATTACTTTATTACAAATTAATGGCTGAGATTTGTAAGTCCTTATGTAACGATTAATAAAAGTGATAAATCTTTTTAAAGTAAATTTATAACCAATTTTTTTAATAATATGGATCTTAATCATCCCGTATAGAAGTAAAGTTTGCTATTTCAGTGAAAAAAAGACTATGAAAGTTGTGAAAATAAAAGCATTTAGAAAATAATTCCTGATAATTCATTCAGATTTTAAGACAATTTGAGATAAAGGAAATATTAGAACTCTTTATTTAAACATTTTTTTTAAAAATCTTATTCACTGAATAGACTTGATGAATAATTTAAAAATATGTTTCGTTTTAGAAACGTTTTTTCTTCTTTTTACACCTCTGTCTTTTAAAAAACTGCTGCCATTAGTCCTTACTATTTCTGATGAACTCTTTCGTCCAAAAGATTTTGTGTGTGTGTGCTGTGTGTGTGAAAAGAGATTCAGCAGAAAAAGCATTGTTCGAGTTCTAAAGTAAAAACAAAATCGAGATGAGAAATGAAAAGGACCAGAACTTCTTATCGATCTGTTTCATGGGAATGTAGTTTTGTAATCCAGTTTCGTTATACTCGAGCCTTATTTTACATTTCTTTAAGCGAGATACCGCTAAGTATTATGAATTCAAGAGCCATCTTTATTTTTTGTTTGTATTTCTGTATCTTTACCTCAAATTTTAGATTTTTGAAGGATGATCTTTAAAATAATAGAATATTTTCCATACATGTATGTCTTTATTTAAGGAAAATTTACAATATACTTCAAACTTAATCCAAGTATTAACGAGCAGCTTCCTTAGCAATGAAAAACAAATATATGAAGAATTAATTATTTTTTATTTTTGTCATTTCTTTGCTGTTAGATATACAGTAGCTGTTTCAAAGATTTAAACACAATACTTGACTTAGGAATAGGATTTAATTGATTTTGATAATTTATGTTGAAAGCAAGGCTAAATGTATTTTGTTGAAATATTTTCATATGAATAGTATTATGCAAAGAAAAATAAATGTAAGTCCATATCGATAGGTTTACTATGTATAATTTTTATTCAAGTCAGTCATGGAGCCACTAACTCTTGACTACTTTACACATTTGCTCGTCTTGATGAGTAATGGGAGTTTTAACTCAGATTGAACTTCAAAAGTCTCAGATGATGTGATTTGGAAGCTGTAAAGGGGAGGTACCACCCCAAATGTCAATTTTTTTTTATTGCTCACGGCTACAAATTGCGAAATTGGGTGTCAATTGCGATGTTGTTGCATCTATAAATCAAATCAAATAAGTATAATAATGAGTAATTAAATAAGATATTTCTTTTAATTTACATGGAAGGAATTCAATTGAATTTAGTATATATTTTGAGTGCGATTCTCTTTAATTAAATCACACTATAACTACAAAGTCGACTACTGGTGATGGACCTTGTAGTTTTGAACGACTTTCAAGTGATGGAGAAATTTCTTGTTCTGTTACCTAATACTTATAACTTTATTCTATGCTATATCAAGGCTTGATATGCTGAAGAGTGTCCCATTATTTCCTATAATGGAATTCCTTATTGAAATCAAATGCTGCACCTTCTGTTTCTCTCTAGTGGACAAAGCCACAAAATTATTGGGACTCTAAATTTTATTCAATTTATTGAGCCTTCAAAGGAGATAAGCTATTTCATGTGATTAAGGTGAACTGAGAATAGAAATTACTCCTTACTTTTAAAAATTAAGTAACTTAAAGGTTTGGGAAAACTAATAAGAAGAGTTGTTATATTCCATTGCATTAATCTCAAATTTAGCGAGAGTCAATATTTTAACGGTGAATGATTAGTCAAAAAGTGTCGTGTAATATTCGGACTAATACAATATAATAATAATAATGGATCATAATAAATTGCAAAATATAATGTACTAAATAGTAAAATAAGATATAATACAATATAATAATTATACAAAAACAACGTAAATATCTCTTTTACTTTTTCAGAATAATAGCATTAAGAGTTTCATTAAATGGTGGGTAGAATGAGAATAAATATTGTGAACAAGAAAAGAAATTTTATTTTATTTTCATATTTTCCCTATCTTTTTTTAGAACTTAAAACTGGGTCCATGCATAAACTTGAAATTAATATTCAATAAATTATTTTAAATAATTAGTAATCATTATTATATTTGCTACTTAATTATTAAGCATCTTAACATCTCAGAGAAATTCAAAGCTTTTAGTGTTATTTGCTGTATAAAATTGTTGCACTGATCCTTTATTTCCTAATCAGCCAAGAAAAGGCCTTAATTATACTAAAATACCGGAAGTGGGTGCGACCAATCCTGCCTCCGTTGCCAGGATTCACATACATTTCTCAATACTCGCTTCTAATTATAGACGCAGACGATCGATGTGACTTCCATACTCATCTAAAACCTTAATCATGATTGGTTATAGAGGTTTCACAACAGACAAGTGTTTGCAAATTGATTCAAATAAACATAGATACACAACAAGTGTGTCGTATAAAAACTGATTTAAGCTAAATGATAAAAAACTCAGACAGATGTTTAAATACATTTTTATTAGCTTATTAGTGAGAAAAGCATTCAAATAGTAAATAAATCCTTAAGTAAATTCTTTAACGGTTATCTTCTTTCGATCATTAGATTGATTAATTCATTCTTTAAGAATGTACCATTGATTAGTATCCTATTACCTTCTCTTATCACTTGGTTTTCCCATCAGATTCAAAAATGCTTACAGGTTAATTCGGTAAGGCAGGAGTACTCAAAATGTAGTTCGAAAATTGAAATGAAGTGGCTCGCCTAAATAATTGAATTTCAAAAACTTTTATTCAGCATAATAATTTTACAAAGTAGTGTTTACACAGTCATAATAGCCGAACACAAAAGACAAAGAAATAAAATCAGAATATATATCTGGGCACAACAGGTGCCCAAGTTGAAATCCGTATAATTTTAAAAATTCAAAAGTCACAGCACATAAAATCCATCAAGGAGAGAGTCCAAGTCTCTCGGAAGTTCATCGCAAAAAAAGTTCATCGACGATGAGGGAATCTAAAGAGGGAACTTGAACACAATAACTGTAAAGTAAACTGTGGAACAAAAGCTCCGATTTTAATTTTATTAATTTAAAATTTTGATAAATTTACACACATCTAATTTGAAATGATATTATCAAGATTTACTTGAATTGAGATGAATGCGTGAGATGAATTAGTAAATTTATCTGAAGGTAATGTATTAAAATTACTTTTGATCATAAAAATAGTCAAAATTTAAGTTAAAAAAAGCTTCTGAATCTAAATGGTACAACTATAAAAGTAATTCTGTTTTGCATAATCATACATTATAAAATTATAAAATACGTGTATTTGCTTTACGTAATTGCAAAAAGAATTATAGATGTAATAGTCCTACATTTTAAAACAATACAAATCAAAATACATATGTCGAAGGTGTTACCTATGAAAGAAAAAAGTCGAGTTCCTAATTTACACACACACGCATATATATATATATATATATATATATATATATATATATATATATATAAGGGTGTGTTACTGGGTGTCAGGTAAAACAAAATATCCATGTTTAATTCCTTATTTTTTACTTTTTAAGGTTCTCAAATTTACTTAATTATATTTCTTTGTACACATAGTCATTTATAAATATTTAATGCAATTAGTTCAGATTGATAATACTTGTAGGAGTCTTTGAATTTTTGTTTGTTTGTTTTTGCTTTGTTTTCTCTGTTTTAGAGACGGCTCTGCACTGCAGCAAAAAAAGCTCTTGATAAAATTCCTGTAAAAACCGTGAAGAGTGATGATTCAGTAAGTACACAATTTCATTTATTCTTTATAGCAATTTAACGTTTAACTACTTATTTATAAAAAGAATTAAGAACGCACTTTCTTACTACTCGAATATTTTCTTCTTTTTCATTCTACTTTTCAGTTTCTTTCTTTCTTTTTTCTTTTTTAATTATAATTCTGTTTTCTTAACTAAAAATATCGTAAGATATGCTTTTTTCTTTTATATATATATATATATATATATATATATTAAAAAAAAATATTTTAATATATTCTTTTTTCTTTTATATATATATATATATATATATATATATTAAAGAGAATATTAATAATATGATTATTTTATGCTGCAGTATACCAATTTCGATAACTTTTTCTTTTAAAATAATTTTATTACGAAAAATAATCATAGCGATTTTTTTCCCTTTAACGCGCAACACATTTTGTACAATTTTTATGCCGAAATTTAAAATCAAATAAATATTACGTTTTTAATGCACAACATGTTAATATATAGTTACATTATAACATTTACTAAAAGCTATAATAGCATTAACATTAATTTTTTATGTTGTCATTGATGTAACTATGTTTGAAAAGTATAATTTATTTTATATTTACAGAAACATGCTAAAAAAGCATTTTCAAATATGGTAAAAAAATTGATTAAAATTTTTTCAGCCATTGTTTAAAATGATTGTGACGCATCATAAATAAATATATTTTTAAATAATATTCTCATCAAACGATATTAAAAGTTGTTTTATAACTACAAGTCTTTTTCATATGTATGTGTGATCGTTGCAGGCTTAATATCAGATTTAATTTACTAAAATAACCTTAAGAAAGAAATTTCATTAAAGTTAGGTACTTAACAAGACAAATAATAGTTCTCTGATGTAGAAGGATCTCATAGGAAACAAACATTACCTAAGCTTACTACCAAAGTTTACAAAGCAAACATTACCTAAACTTAGGGACATTACCAAGGTTTACAAAGCAAACATCATTTAACGATAATTTAACTGAATTAAATTCCTCTTAGTTTAAAAGTGTTTTAATTATGCGCGGAGTATTTTAGAGTCTTTGCAAGAGGGAAACTTTAAACATGAAGGAGAGAGAGAGAGAATTAAATTCCTAAGCCTTGTGATAAGAGAAGGTCATCAAAATTCAAATAATTAATCCTCATTTTACTCCTAATATAATTTACATTTTCTATTTACTTTGCCTTAAATTTTATTTTTAGTTATATTGAAATAAATACAAACAAATAAACCATTATAATTATTAAGAGCGTATTTATTAAATAAATTAAATTTGTCTACCATTAAAATAAAAAATAACATAATTTTAAAAGAATTATTCATTCTTGAGCTTGAATGATTAGTTTTCCTTCATATATTATCTGATGTTATTGATGATTATTATGCTTTTTCAGTGTTCTTTCAATATATTGTATAGAAAATCTATTCATTTTTCTATGAAATTGAATAATTCTTAGCATTGTCTTGATCTAAGTCTAATAATTTGATATGAATAACAATTATTTCATTAAACTTCAGATAACTAACTCTGTCGTGTTATATAAAATGATATTAATAGCATTTCAATATAGATCAGGAAAAAACATTTAATTCTAAAAATATATGTAACGCATTCGTTCAAGCTAAAAAGTGCGTTTGTATTCAGCATAAGAAAATTCCGAAGAATAATTTCAATTAATTTTCTTTATTTTAGTCAAAATTTTCTTAAATTTCTTATCTTTAATCCAACGCTATTTTGAAATTATTCACTTCATCTGAAATTCTAATTGTTTTTACTAACAATATAAGAACTGAATCAAGACTTAAATCTCCAAAATAGCATTTCTTAATCAAAGAATAGGAATATATTTCACGTTTTAATTAAGTTTTTTTACATAAGATATTTAAAAAATAACTAATCTTTTGTGAGATTTTTTAGTGATCTCTAAGAAGATTAGGAAATACTGTCATGCTTATTTATATCAACAAGATGCACATGAATGTAACAGAAAATTTTTTTGAATCGTTATAAAATTTTAATAATACGAACTAAGCATGAATGATTTTTAATTTAGAAAAAGAACTCTTTGTTTTATTAAAAACATTTTTTCAAAGTCATATTAAAAAAGCACAAGCATACATAGTTACTAAAGCCAGAATAAGATATCGGTAAATATTTCTTATTCCATGTAAGATGCATTTAAAGATTAAAGTAACGTATCAAAGATCGTTAAATCAATCAGAGCTAATGCAATACTGTTGTATTTGTACGATTAAATGGGGAAAACATGCACGCACAAGTACAATTTGCAACAGACAAAATAACTTAGGAGTCATTACTATATGAATACATGGAAAATTCGGTTATTAAAACACCTCATTTATATTTATACCTAAAATGCATTTTCTTAATTCAAATTAAAAAGAACGTCTTGGAAAAAAAATTTTACTGTACAAGACTGCTATCAATTTAGTTTATGCGGTAATTATTTTTTACATGCAAAATGTCATTTCCTTCATGATTTCTGTATTAGCATGAAATTATCTGAAATTCCTTTTCATGTTTTAAAATCAAAATATGAATATTTCTTACAAGTAATAAGCCAGAATAAATTGTTAAAACAAAATAGCTATGTCCCGCATGACGTCAAGAGTGAAACGGAAATTTTAATTTACTCATGTCCCATATTCGAATTCATTAGGAAAAAAACGTATTTATAATTGATGTAATTAATTTTACTCTTAATAAGTATATAAAACAGATATTTTATCTCTTCATTGAGAGAGTAAATAAATAGAGATTCTTTACCTAAAAAGGGAAAAAAAATTATGGATGGATACATTACCGCTTATCATGCGATTTGGAAAGCAACGGCCTCAGGGTCCAAATGCGGCCGGTATCTATTTATAATTTGCACATCAGTTAATATTTTTTTTACATAAAAATTAATCACTGACATAAAAAATGGATTGACTGGCACCATTGTGAGCAATTTTTTGACGCAGTATTATAAAATACATCAAATAGAATAACAAACAATCCATTAATATAATCTGATTTAATTGCTTATTAACGTCGCAACATGAGTATTATTGGTGACGGATTTGAGTCTCGGTTAAGTGAGAGGACAATATCTGAGTTTATATCTTCCTCCCCAAACTTCCCCACTATATGAACGGGAGGACATTGGACCTCGATAGATTTAACCTGCATCAGCCTCGCTACACAGGGGGTACTTAATGGCAGCAAGGCTTGAACTTACGACTCGACCATGACCACTAACCTACCACGGTCATTCCATTTATACGTTTGGTTATCGTAAAGTTT
The DNA here is from genome assembly GCA_019974015.1 of Nephila pilipes. Lineage (NCBI taxonomy): Eukaryota > Metazoa > Arthropoda > Arachnida > Araneae > Nephilidae > Nephila > Nephila pilipes. The sequence continues at coordinate 199,095 of BMAW01013454.1, forward strand.
TAATTATTACTAAGATATAGCCAAGGTATCTGAATAAAAAAATATTCTCCTAATAGATAATCCTTATGTACATGATGTTGTAAATTACAGCTGTAAATATTGATTTGTTTAGTTTCAGGGAGTTGTAGATTGAAGCAACCTACAGTATCGTAAAGTTTTAATTATTATCCCTGGGTATTATACAGTTTTAAGTATCACAAAAAACAATCGATATAGAAACTTAATTTTATTATTCTTAAGGGTACTTTATACAGTCACCATCTAGAATTATACAATCTCCCACTGTTTCTTGACCTTTCGAAGGTTGTAATTGTAAAACTCCGCAGATTGAATAATATCACAAATTTACTTTTCATAATGTAAAAATGTTTTTTAAACATAATTATCAATTATGATATTTATTTATCTGTCATTTTGTATTACATCTAATTTATTCCATTATTATTTGATTTCTCTTTTTTTATTATATTATAAGGGAAATTTAAAAGTTATTTACTTTTCGGTAAGGACCTGAACCATTTGTCTAAATATGAATGCTTTTAGCATGATTTTTTATCGCATCGTTAAATTTTATAGTGTAAACAAATTATTACAGCTAAATATCATGTGTAATAATATTGTTTTCAATTTTCTTATCATTCATGCAAATTTTAAAATATGTTTTCGCGCATTTTTTGAAAAGTGTTTTATTATTACATCTTGCTTAGCTTTAAGATTTGTTTATCATTTGGAAAACAACGATTACTATTGCTTATAGTTTTCTAATTAGATTATGTATTCGCGAAGAGTCATACATGCGAACGATACCTCCTGAATCCAAACTTAATTCATTGCAGAATTTCATTAAAGCTCCAAGTCATTCAAGTTTCAGAAAAATTTCTTCCTTTTAAAGTAAAAAGAAACTTGATTAATATACTTAATCTTCAAAATGATTTTCACATTAAATAGTTTGGTTTTATGTGAAAATATTAACAAGCAATTATACTACATGAATAAAAGTGTAAATAAATTAAATTGAAAATTTAAAAATCATATATTTACCTTAAAATAAGCTTATGATAGCCACTTACTGGGGAACCAGCAACTATGTACGTCCTTCCATTTAATTCATTCCATAAATCATTTTTTATATTATTAAAATTATTTATCCATATATATATATATATATATATATATATATATATATATATATATATATATATCTTGTGTTTATATATATATCTTGTGTTTTTATATACATATATATATCTTGTGTTTTTTAGGATCGTGATGATGAATATGAATGCTGTGCGATTTGCATCGAGCCATTTCAACATGGTGAACTCGTCCGATCTTTGCCATGCAAGTAAGCACTTTAGGAATGGGAAAATAACCCCAAAACTTTAAATCTTAAATAAATATTGATGTTTAAATTTCAATATATATATATATATATATATATTAAGTTGCCGAAATAGACGATATTTTTATAGACATTTTTTTCTTCACTAAATGAAATATCATGCACTTCCCCTGAACTAAATCAAGTCATAATGATATTTTAAAAGAAATCGTCAAAAAAAGTTACATATTTTATCTTAAGAATTATACTGAATAAGATCTTCCAAACAATTAAATTTTCTGTATTAATTTTTAAACAAACACTTCAAATAAATCAGCTTAGTTACATGTTCCAAGCAATTTGGACAAGTCTTTGAGGAATAGATGAAGGGAAATGAAAAACTTTTTATAAACGATTATCATGAAGAAAAATCATATTTTAAATTTTCTATAGTAATTTATTCGAAAATTTTCTTTGAAACATTTTTTACAATTTATATCCTTTTTTCCCTAAGGAAATTTCTCTTTTAAATTAGACATTTATAAAGTTGTTAAATAAAAAAAAATTATAAGAAAGAAACAGTTAATCAAAATCAGTGATCAGCTTAGTAAAATTTTAAATGATGATGAGTATAATGTTTAGATCGGAAATCATATCTAAAACCATTTAATCATTGATTTCATTTAGCTGAAATAGATATATAGTTTTTTGACTTTTAACTCAGAAAAGACGTATCGTGTACCATAATGGAAATGAAAGCCCAATTAGTGGATATGTAAGCTATGTGCATAGAAATACATTGTTTAGTCGTCCCTAAAATTAACAAAACATGTGTAAAAATTAAATTTCCATTTCTGATATGATAAAGAAATGGAGATATCGTATAATGCAGTCATTATCTGTCCCATAAATATTCAAAACTTGCGGCTTTTTTGTAGTATTAACTGTCCAAAAAATTCAGTATAATTAGATATATTGTCAGAATTCATGGATATATCTTACAAAATAAATATGAAGCTGCAAAAGTATAGAACTATTTGAAAATCCTAACTTTTCCAAGAATACCAAAAATCACAATTAAAGCTTGGACATGCATAAATGGAACATAAGAAAAAAACTACAAAACTAATGATTTTGGTTTGAAAATAACTTGAAAACGATAAAATGTCATAGGATTTTTAACTCTTTTTAAGTGTAAGAGAGCTTAATTACTCAATTCGGCACTTAGAAAGAACAACTTGTGTGATGATACATAAAAGGGACTAAATAATGAGAAAGATAAAACCTTTTAAGAAAGAATTACCGTGAGATAAAACAAATAATAATTATGTTAGCATCTTTTATTTATTTGATTTTCGAAATAAGTTTATCTAATCTAATGCTGGCGAAGTTAATTAGATAAAGTTAAAGAATAACTTTCTTTAGCTCGTTATAATGAATGCTTTGCAAAGCGTTTTAGATCATTTGAAGAAATTATGTTTCAAGTTATTTGAATTTAAATTTTTTTTAATACAAACTTTTTATTTCGTCTTTTTACTTGTAAATAAATAAATAATCATTATTTTAAGAGATACAGTTGTTTCTCTTTATCAATATATTCATACCAGTAAGTAATTTTTAAGCCTATAAGCATTTCTTAATTAATTAAAAGTTATTTACTTTTTCACGTAACTATACCCTTCATTTAAATAATCTATCTTTTACCTTAATATAATTTCAACATTCTTTATAAATATCGATAAAGCAAGAGAAAAAAATATCGTTGGTAAGATAAATCAATAGGGATAAGTTATTATTGTTACAATAAATTTGAAAATTATATTTTCGTTAAGATACCATATTACAATCCATTCTTTGAAGTCCTATAAATAGATAAAATATTGCATAACATACGTAAATTTAAACTCACATGTAACACATCAATCAATAACTCCCGAGACTAACATTGAAAACAACATTTTTTTGCAATTTTTTTTATTCATCAACATATACCTACCTTTGTTAATCACCTTTAAGTATCGTTCTCAACGCTTTTCTCCAAAATCTTTTTTTTTTCTTTTCCCAAAAAAAAATTTCCTTTTTTTTTTTTTTTTTTTCGCAAGAAATCTTTTTTGTTGCGAGTAAATAGCGATAAACAGCTTTCTGAATCATCGACTCGTTGCTGTTTTTGTTCCATCGAAAGCAATCGCGGCACCCACTTGGAAAAAACCTTTTTCACTTCACTTCAAAAAACCTTTTTCAGTAAATACACTTCCATATGATATCTGTGTCATCTCAGCAATCTCACGGAGCTTCACTTTACGATCTTTCATTATAATTTTTGTCACTTCACTCACATTTTCCGGTGTAACGGCTTCCACAGGTCTACCCGAGCGTTCCGCGTCATTTGTGTCGGTACGATCACGTTTAAACTCGGCAAACCACCGACAAATCGTTGCTTTTGATGGACAAGAGTCCGGGTAACATTTTTCAATCCATTGTTTCGCTTACACGGTGTTTTTACCCATTAAAAAACAATGTTTTATCAGAACACGAAACTCGGTTTTTTCCATTTTTTAAACAAACTACAAAACGACTTTACTCCAACCTCGATAACTCAGCTGTTTCTCGTCCGATCGACTTAAAATTTTGACACGTTTCAAGCAAAGGTTAGTACTCTAGAAAGGTTAGTACTCTAACCTTTGCTTGACACGTTTCAAGCAAAGGTTAGTACTAGAAGTACTCTAGTCTGGTTCCTGGTTTACTACGAGCGCCATCTCTGGGTTAGTCTCGGGAGTTATTGATTGATGTGTTATAACACGGGTTGGGGTAAGAAATATCAATTTAGTTTAAAATTCTGAATATACTTCTTTGAAGTAATGAACAATTAAATCGAAAACATAAAGAATACAATTTTAAAATTTTTAATTTATAGAATACTACAGTAGAAAAGCAAGTAATTCGTTTATTTTTAGAAGGATATTACAATGCTGTATTGTGTATTACTATTTGGGAGTATCCTGTTTACAAAAAAATAATTGAAAACAAGCAACCATGTTAAATATATCTTCCCATTATGTCCCCATTATGTTCCCATGTTAAATATATCTTCCCATTATATTTGGTAATGTTACATAAGACATTGAAATTTTATTAAGACGATTAGTACATTTGGTAATCATATATTTTAGTAAAAAAGACCTTTTGTAACTCTCTTAGTAATAATAATAAACTAAATTAATTAAATTAATAACTTAATTAAATTAATACAAACTAATTGAATTAAATAAATTAATACAAATTAATTTAAAATAAAGAAGCAGGAAATTAGAAAACTGTAATACATAAATCAAACTATGAAACTCCATTTATCTGAGATAAGAGTAAGACTGAAATGTGGATAAAACCCTGAGTAAAATTAAATTACTTATTAATTAATTACAAATTAAATTTTACCTAGAAGACTTATCAATTTTTTTCTCAAGCTCTTATTTTGACGTCCTTTCAGAATAAAAATATTTTCTTGTAAAATGAATGTGAAAACTACAGGATTTTAATTTGAAAAAATAAGTCAAGATTGGAATCTTGTCATTTGTCAGGAATAACATTTTACTCATAAAAAAACCATAAAGTATATAGCTAGAAATTCATTAAGAAATATAATTTTTCCGATTTTACAGTCGGTAAACATACGTACCGACAAAGATATGAAATAATTATAGATTCAATTATGATTATTAATATGGTTTTATTTCAGGCATTCCTTTCATAAAATTTGTATCGATCCTTGGCTGCTAGAACAAAGATCATGTCCGATGTGTAAGCTGGATATTCTTTTGCATTTCGGTTTAATTGTAAGTATTAATTAGAACATTAATTGCCTTTTTCCATAAAGTGTTATTACAAAAGTTGCACATTTGAAAACTTGTTAATGAGAAAATTTTAATTTTAATAAGTTTTGTTGAAATTTCATTTTACATTGGGTTGCGCATAGCAATTTATTGTTATAAAGTTCATTCGATTACTCTAAAAATTCACTTGAGTACTTGATTCCTTGATATTTACATAGTTAAACATTTCCTTTTGTATAGTTTTGTTTATTCTAATCGTATATTTGAAGTCTCATTTTAATTTTTTTAAAGCAATTTACATATTTTTTTACTTTCTTCACTTTAATTTTGGCTTTATTTAGTCAGTTATTTAAAACTCGTGAATATTTTGCGTAGGATGTTATTTGCACAACGTACTCAAAAAGAAAGTTCTTTCACAAACGGTAAATTATCATTTTTTGGAGAATTTTCTATATGGTTTTTAAATCTATTTTACAGTCTAAGGTTTCATTTTATAAAATTACATATATGAATATTACATATATGAATATTTGTACATATAATAAAGTATGTGTACAAATATTCATAAATGTAATATTGTCAAACAAAATCTTAGTATGTAAAATGATAAGTAAAAGTATAAAATGTTATGAAATTGGTAACTATGAAGTAACTCTAAAAAAGGTGGAACATTTAAATATTAACCAGAGTTTTATAAAATTAAACATAAACTGATATTACATAATCTTTTTAGGTTTATATTCATGAAAACTGTTATTGAAAGGTTAACTTTTTCCAGGAAAACATCTCGGGGCTTATTCGGTTGTAGTCATTATTATTGAAATGAATTAACTTTTTAGTTTAATTGTACAAAATAGCTATATGAAATGCATCTCAGTCTGCTCCCAAAAGTTTTGAAATTTGACAAACTGTATAAAATATATTTTATAAGATTAAATTATCGTCTAATTAGTTTAAGTAATATGTTGATCGTTTAAGTCCTCTTTTCCTTCGACAATCCTTTCAATTTCGGTGTAGTCGACAATTTCTTTGTTTTAAGGAGGAGGTAGTTGATCTCTTTTGAGGGTGGTGACCCTATTTATTTGCTCAGGGAAATCGGAGAAGAGTTTCGTTAGGAGACGATTAGTATATTTCTAAATCTCCAAAATTTTGAATCTTAATGATTTAAATGAACAATTTTCTTTGAAGGAAATAAATGTTTAAATATACATCCGAAAAACTATTTTAATTATTTTTTCATTTGCTTTATTTCTAAAGATTGCACATTTAGATCTATTTAATAAGTATCTGCCATTTCATTGTTTTCTTTTAAAATTTCATAATTAATAATCAATGTTGTATTAAGTAAGAATACATTTTTAACGGAGTTAAATTGTAAAGTTGGTAGTATATAATTGAAAGGGACTCTTGAAATGAAATTTTTGAATATTTATCTTTCTATTTTATTTTAGTATTTTAAACTGGAAAAAAAGATTTAGTATCAATTGATTTTTTAAAATTTTATCATAAATTTTGAAGAATAAAAGAACTCGTTTGGGAAATTTTAGTGTTCCTATTTTTGTACCTCATAATACAATATAAAATTTAAATATAACCAATCTATATCTCTAATATAAATAATTTTTTATGAATCTAGAGAAAAGTTATAAAGTTTTCTTATTTCATGTAAGCGTTTTAAAAAAAAAAAAATTAAAATTGGCTTTGCTAATTTCGCTTTAACACGTGCTAACGTTTTTCTTTGTTGAGTTCTCGAAAAAATAAAATTATTCAAAATGAATATTAGTTAACGTAAAGTAAGCATACTTCCGAGCCTCAGGCTCCAGAAAAGCAATTATTATTAAGAAAATACCTTCTTCGAATTACTAATACATTTTTATTTTCAAAAACAAAACATTCTAAGTACAAAAAAAGTTTCCAATGTTAAATATTGAAAAAAAGGACAAACTATAAATTATTAAAGTAGGCAATAATAATCTGCTCGGTTATTAAAATAAAAACAAACAATAAAATATTAAATTAAATATGTCTTAGAAATATAATTATATTTTAAGCAAACTAAATGTAATTAAAATAATCATAACGTATTATAATGTCAATCTTTTGAACCTAACACCGTGTATCCTTTATTTTATGCCCACTCATTTTTTACTGACACAATTTTTTCAAAATAGCAACATGTTAGCACATGTTAAAAACAATGATTGATAAATAAATAGCAGCTCATTATACTAAAATAAAGGTTTTTTTTTTTCATATTCCATTACTTCTCAGTTTTCTTAAGTCATATAATTGTAGAGGATATTTTTTGTGTGTCTATTTATCACGTAATAATTCATACAATACTCCTTACTAAAATTCTAAAATTACCGAAGTATAAGAAACGGGAAAAATGCACACATTTTTAAAATTATTACAAATAAGAATACCACGAACTTAATTCAAAAAGCCGGAGTGTAAATGTTGATTATAGCCACCTACTTTTATGTGTAATATGATCTCCAGAATATGTGAAATTATAAAATTCAAGCTGAGACGGTGACCATTTGTAGCATTTTCACTAGAAGGAAATATACGCATGCGTGAGACTGAATGCTATAATATTAATGAAGTGTGAAAAAAATTTGTAAAATTTATCCTTACTTCAGTATAATAGAATGTAACATTTGTTGTATAATTCTAAATTGATAAACTATCAAAATGGTTTACCACAAATTTGGAAATAACTATGTAAAGATTTTCTGCAGTAAGTTTCAAGAAGTTAGAAAAAAAAAACTTTAAATATCTAAGGGTTTTAATATATTTATAAAATCTAAAAACTTTAAAGAACAAATAATGTATCTCACCTTCAATTATTTTACATAACATCTTTTTTAAAGCAAGAGTATATAATTGTCCACTTCATATATAGTTAATAAAGAGTATACTTTACATTTGTGTCAAATAATTGAAAACGAAGCAGAATAAGTTTCATATAATTACTATGAAAAGATTGGAGTGACAAAACCATTTAAAGAAAATACTATAATTATTGTTTTAAAATAAATTATAAGCATATTATAAACATTACGAGACGTGTAGGAGACTCTCAACATGAAAAGTTCGTTCTAACAGTTCTATCCGTTCTAACAATTTAAGTGGCAAGAAAATAAAGTTATGTGAAAACCTTTTGCTAAAATTAAGTATGTTAATTACTATGGTCCTTATAGTTAAAATGCTTTAAGACAACTGAGATGCTTTCGACAAGGAAAAATAAGCTTATTTTATGCCGTTCAAATAATTCTCACTATTTAAAACTAAAATCGATGGAAATCTTATTTTAGCTTTAAGATATCTAAAAATTTATGAAAATGTTTATGTAAAGAAAATCATGTTATGTTGTATATATATATATATATATATATATATATATTAAAATGTGTAAACTATCAGGGCGTTGGTAAAGTAGATTTTGAGGAAAGGATACTGGAATCCTAAAAAACCCATAGTTTGAAAAAAATAAAGATATTTTTTTGACGTGTTTATTATTGACGTGTTACAATTTTTAAATTCCATTTTCTAGACTTATCGCATACATACACACACACATGCCCAAATTCTCATAAATATAACATCCATGGAATCAGAGAAGAGCCAGCTATTTTTCAAAAGTAATATCAAAAATTGAGTGATAGGTGTAAAGCAGTTTAAGAACTGAATTACCATTCAGTTCAAAAGTCATTTTTAAAAACTTGTAACATATGTTGCCCGTTTTATATTTTGCGATGCATTTTTATAATTTAAGTTTACGTATGTATGAAATACAAAAATTACACATACAAATTCAGTAAAGTTTCTTTACAGTATACAGGCAGTCAAGAAAGCGTCCTTGAGATGGATGATGACGAATTCTTTAGACCTAGACAAAGTTTAACGGATCATGAGATCGTCTTAGTCCAAAATCAAAGACGTCACTCAAGTGTCAGAGTCGCTATATCACGCCGAGAGGATCGAGCCACTTCTCCATGCAGTTTGTCGTCACTGAACCCCGATACAATGGTCGAACAATCATTTGTCAGTGCTACAGTTGATATGTCTGACGTTGCTGTTAATACAAGCGATCCTCCATCCGAAGTTGATTACGAAAGCAGTGAAGAAAGATGGACGTCCCCATTCCCTAAAAAGTTTCAACTTCAGTCCAAGTCTGAAAATCGAGATTCAGATGCTTCACATTGCGAAAACACCGTCATTAACACTGAAGAAGAAAATTACGAAATCTGTGATTTAACTTTTGAAAATTAACTATCGATTGAAAGTAAAGTTCTCATTGTGATAATCTTTTTTCGAAATGCGCTTATTATTAGATAGAGATTCATAGTAGTTATTGCAGACGTTCTATAATCAAGGCGTATTTGCCCGATTCATTACATGTTATCGACCTATTCTTATTAATGTTAACTTTGTGTACAGTAAATATACAAATTGAGGGAGAAGGGATATGTCTTTATTTTAAAACTATTGTAAACGACAATTTATTAGTTAGAAAGTTAACTTAAGAATTTTAACATGTTTATCGAAATGAAACCATTGTTGTAAATTGTAAATTAAAATAAAATATCAACTGAAAAATAATCCCTAAAAAAAGTTTCCTTTGTGCATTTTTAATAAAAATTACACGAGAAACATTCAAAATGTCTTGTAAAAATTTTGCTACTGTAATTGCAAATTATAGATCCTCAAAATACATGACATTTAGTAGCATGAATTAACAACTTACATATCACCCTTATAATCTGACAGGCCTTATAAATTACTTAATTCATCAACGATAGCAAGTTTTGCAAGCCAAGTGTGAATTGAACAAACCTTCCACCATTATTAATCAATGAATTATATAAGGTTATACAAAATATATGCAAGCGTTTTTAATTAAAATTATTTAAATAAAAATCATCGAATGATTTTACTCTATTTTTAAATATATTTTCAATTATGATGTTTGGTTTCACAATATTCTAAAGTTAAGCATTAAGTTATGTGTGCGTGTGTCAAAATTATACAAATCTTAAGTTTCTTTTATACATTTCATTAATGTAATTTTTAATCTAATTTTAAATACTTGCAAAGAAGAAATGTATTTTATTTTTGAGAATATCAAAACTTGCCTACTTTTAAAATCTAAATTTTATCATTTGATGCATAATTCAATTAAATTTACTGTTCTAGAATGTGGCAGTTCCATGCATTGATATAATTGTTATAATTAAATAGAATACATTTGTTACTTTAAATGCAGTATTTCATCTAAGAAACATTTAAGAATTATGCATTTAGAATGTTTATACTTAATTAGTTTCAATTATAATGATGATTGAAATAAAACAATTGACTACTCTGTATTCCAAAGAAACTTGCATTACATTTTCATTTAAAAGGAATGTGAATACTTGAACGAAAAATGTATCATACAAAAATGTTCAGTATTCATGTTATAGTATTTCAAGTGAATTGGCATAGTTGAAAAAAAGAAACTATTAAAAACACAATTTATTACTACTTTTATTCAAAGAATTGACATGAATGTGAATTTATATCGTTTTCATGACTTAAAAACTTAACAATTTTTTTAAAAAAGTACTTGTCTTAGGAAATCCAGTTGAATTTTTACGTTTTCTACTTATTTCGTTGTTATAGGAATAAAACCATCTATATATTCTAAAAAAAGGATTTTTTTGTATATTTATTTTATTTTTTATTGTTATTATTTCTCAATAATATGGCTTTATAAATATATTAAATGATTAAAAAAATAAAACGAAAGTTTATTTTACAAGCAGTAAACTTAAAAATTAATTCACCTTTTTTGTTGAAGATATATTACAATTGTGGTTTGTAACACAATCAACTTTTAAGAATAATTTTTGGAGTATAAATAAAATTAATTTCATGTCTAAGAAAAATGCACTAGATTTTCAGTAGTAATCAAATGAAACTGATTATAAATAACTACTTCGAGAAAAGTTTGCAAGTTCGTCAACAAACTCTAAGTGATTTCAGATGTAGTATCTCAATAAAATCACCCCGTAATCAATGATAATGTATTCCTTTACATTGGTATCCTTTCAGTGATTTGCGTAGCAACACATATAAAAACACGTTTTATGTTTTATGGTCATATATTTCTATTTAAAGGTTGTACAGTCTAGGTAACACTGAAAGATTACGGAACTACAAAATACATATAAATAGTAATGAATTTGTGACATCCAGACCAATAAAGTCATTTTAATTTGAAATATTTGAGTATTGATCTGCTATTTTAAATATTTAAATTAAAGTTGTAGGGAAAGGAGACGTATTTCCCATCAACTGTCCTCATTGACTTTTCCTGGACCCTCCTCGATTCAAACACCTCAACTTCCAATTATATAAAGTAACGTTCTAATATAAATTGAAGTGTAGTGAGAAAGAAAGAGGGAATTTAGTTTAGTTTTTATTAACGTCGCACTAGAAGCAACACGAGGGCTATTGGCGAAGGACCTCGTAATTTTGAATCTCGGTCAAGTGATGAGGAAAGAAAGAGGGAAGACGGAACAATAGGAAATGATAAAAATTAAAATTATGGTAATAAGAATATTAGCTTGACGTGCAAGGAAATATTATTATTATTTTTCTTCTTTTTTTCGTGGATTTGGTCAAATTAGGACTTGACGCTGTCAGAACAACTGTTGGATGTTCTCGAAATCTTATTCTGGTTAGTGTATTCTATGATAGATTATAGAAGTTGTTAGTACTTGCAGAAAGAAAGTTAACAATCGAGAGAATTCCCTTCTTATATATACGTTTAACGAGTAAATGAAGATGTTTGGATGTAACTGACTATTTAATCATTTGGTTTGTGTTTGAACTTAAATTTAAATTTAGATTTTGTGATTATCTATAAGATGACAGACGCTGATAACAATGATGCAGTGACAAAGTTCTGATACAAAAAGGACCTTTTGAATATATTTTAATGCTTATAAAGTAATTAGGACATTATTATTATAAGCCACGCATGATTTTTTAAAATGAGCTTTTTATATTTCAGCAATTTTCCTTTAATATATGGTTTACTCGAAGTATTAATTGCTTAAATCAATTATAAATAAGATTACCAAAAGAAAATATAGTGAAAGGACTTTGGTTACTACCATCGAATGTGGGTTATAAAAGTATCCTTATAATTGAAATTGGGTAACTCTTAAAATCCTTTGAAGATTTGTGTGTTTTTAAAAGAGTTCCTATTTTCTTCAGTTACACCATTGATTTCTAATAAGTAGAATTCTTTCTTTAAAATAGCTCGAAGCAGTTATAATGCAATAATTCGATCAATAAGCACGACTATCGGCTTTTTAATCATTTTAGTTATTGTATATAATATGAATGCAATTATTATTAAATATTCCCGCTATGTACAATAGCGTTTGATTATCCAGAGGACTACCTGTTGGAAACTCAATTACATCTTAGATAAACGATATACTCGATGCAAAATCGTCATGAAGCAATGGTTTAAAATTTCTAATTTTGATGTCAATAGTCTCTAATACGATATTAGTCTAACGAACTCTTAAAACTAAATTTGTAACAGAGTTCTCTCGTATATTTCCTTTCAACTAATCTTTGAGGACTTTCATATGATGTTATTTTGTGGCGTTGGGCTTTTCGCAATTTTCTCTTCTCTAACTTCGGGATCTTTTGGTAAATTTAATTGCTTAAATTTACAATTACTTCCCAACCGAAATGAAACGTGATTAAGTAAAGATAAATTATGAATTGAAGATAGTGATATGTAAGAGAAATACAAATGAAAAGAAAAAGAAGGGAAGTAGAAGATAACGACAAGCTAATAGATATTTGTAAATTAGATTGCATCATCGTAATTAATATTTTATATGGGGAATGAATCTGCTATACTCTTGAAGTACTTGAATCGGAGGGAGTGACTTGGTAAATTATGACTTTATTATTAAAATATAAACTAAAGTTAACTGATTTAAATTAAGAGGATTTCGAGAGAGAGAGAGAGTGACTTTATGTATCCTATGTTGCTAGTTAGTAAACTACTTTGCACTGCTCTTGCGTATCTTCAACTAGAGTTTTGACTATTTAATTAGACTTAGAGATGGCTGTAGAGTTAAACAATGAAAGAAGTATGTCATAATTTGATTTGAAAATTTCTTGTGAATGTATCTGACTTATATAGATTAAAATAGAAATATATTTAAGAGTATTATGTAATATTGATAAGATGATTTTTATACAAGAGGCAAAGAGTTCCATAGTTGAGTTAGTGGTAAGAGAGAGAGAGAGAGATTGGAAGTTTTGACTCAACATTTAGTACTGATTTGAATCTGAATAGTCTGGTGGTAAGATAAGGTAGCATTGTATAACATAAGTCTTTCGTATGGACATGTGAGGGTACACTTCACAGGGGTAAAAATAGCTTGATTTTTAATTATTCTATCAGAGAAATTTAAAGTTAGTTAAGAACCTGATTCTATGAATATTTGGGCTTGGTAATTAATGACTGAACTTTAATAAGTTACGATGTAATACATTATAGATAAAAATGTAACCTGATCGTTACAAATAGTTACATATTTCAGAGTTATATTAGTGCTAGGGTACTTTAACTAAGTTATGTTTTGGTGATAAAATTTAAAAAAAAACTATTTTATTTTTGTTTTTAAATGCTACTGTTTCATGATTTGTTTATTTATCAAAAACGAAAATGAGTGATTGCAAATATAATTCAGTTTTTACTTTTCAGTTACATAGTTCAGTTTTTATGAAATTATCCTGCTCTTCCCTGCAAAAATCACCGTCAATGTTTCTCCCATTGTTATTCCAAGATAAAAAAAAATACGAGTACATCTAATAGCATGAGAAAAAAAAACTCAAAAATTTAGAATGTACGAGTATATGTTTAAAAAAACATTTAAGAGGGATGGACTCTGATTATTTGTAACAAGTTTAATACCTTAAAAGGTGTAACCAGTGTTACTTCGTTTTTATCAAGATAAATCTCTTTTTTTTTTTTAAACATTTTAGTCAAACTTTGGTTCCAATTTCTTGATTTTGCTCTCGTCCAAACAAAATATAAACAGTGAATAAAATGGCAAACAAGGATAATGTCAGAAAAATGGAGTTTAAAAACCAAAATGAATATAGATACAATATTTTGTGGCAATAGGATTGATTAGTTTCATCAATGTAATTTGGCTCATATGCTCCATATATCCAGTAGCAACCTAAAAATAATAAACACATTTATTAAAATTTACAGTCAAATTTTAAAGCATTTAAAACATATTTAAGAATAAGAAATAAGTACCATTTTATATAAAAGAAAATGCTTTCAACCCATAATAATTGACTATAGAAACTGATTCATTTGCTTGTATAAGTTATTGCATCATTTACATCAGTGAAGCATATTTTTTCTGTAAAGCATTTTGCTTTCGTTTAAGGAAGCAGTTATTAAGAATCTTAGTAAATTTTCACTACATTAATAAAATTTGCAAGCGAAATGTTCTACAGAAATGTTTTACAGAATATGCTGCCCAAGTATTGTATCAATGGAATTAAAGTCTTTAACATTGTATTTTATATTAAACTGACTTGTATTTATTTATTTGGAAAATGAATAATAATTTATTTCATTTCATTTTTAAATCCTAAGTGAAAGACTTAAAGTGTTTTACTTGAGAATAAAGGGAAAGAAGCTAAAATTATTTTATTATTATTATTGAAAAAAATATAATTCTCATATTGATGCAAATTTGTATAATTCAAGTAATAAGGAAAAAATAAATGGCAATTAAGGAAAAGGAAATAAGGAACATTAAGTTTATATTACAAATGGTTGTTATTAAAAATATGAATTATCATGTTATGAAAATAGTAATTATGATTCGTAAAAGATATTGATAAAATTCTACTTGTTGTGTGTGTGTGTGTTTACTTTAATATTTTACTTATGTTTTAAAAGTAAGAAAAATTAAATGTTTCCTTTAATTTTGTACTCTCTAAGCTTATATTTATTGATACAGATATTCTTATTTTTTTCTAAGTTAAAAGTTTTTGAAATAGAATGAAAAACAAGCAATTAATTAAAACAGACATATAAATTATTATATTTATACAATGAATATTAATAATTTTTGTTTCAAAATTATAAATATTAATAATTTGAATAAAAATAATGAATATTAATATTTTGAATAAAAATAATGAATATTAATAATTTGAATAAAAATAATGAATATTAATAATTTGAATAAAAATAATGAATATTAAAAATTTGAATAAAAATAATGAATATTAATAATTTAGATTAAGATGAACATCCCTCCAAATTATTAAAGAAAAGCAACCTAAAATTTGAAATAACTAAAGTACCTGCTATGAACCATCCCAAGTGAAAAAGCACTGCAGCCAAAAAGAATTTCTTATAGCAAGCTTCATCCTCTTCACTTTCTTTAGATAACCTGTTCAGTTTTCTCAATAACACAATGGATGCTAAAAATGCAGACCCTCCAACAACTAAAAATATTGGTATCATAAACTGAGCTGGACAACTGTACATATACGAACTACCTGAAATACGGAAAATATTATTTAAAATTAGCCTGGTAAATCAAAATTGTTGTTCCGAAAATATTTGTTATAAAAAGGCTTACGAAATACAGGTATATTTCGACTAAGAAATAATATTTAAACGACTTAATTCATTTGTGTGTGTATGTGATTCAAAAGACATAAACTAAATGGCATGCATGAAATTTTTTAATCAGACGATAAAAGAAGAGCTTTAATGTACAATTGATTGAATGTTTATTAATGTGGCACTCAGAAGCACTACGAGAGCTGCAGGAAACGAATTTCACAATTTTGAACCAGTGTGAGAGAATTTGAGAGAAGTGACGAGGTATCATCCTCGTCACTTCTCTCTCTTCTAACTTCCACACCATGCCAACAAAAGGACTTTGAGCCCCCAATAGTTAACGCGTATTAGCCCCGCAATACGAAGGGTCCTAGTAGAATCAGGACTCGACAGAAATACCACCGGCTACGAGCTTGATACCATGACCAGTAGGCGTTTAACATTTAACGAGGTATACCGCAGCCACGTTTATTGTACAAAGACAGATATTACATTGCATTTGATCTTAATTTCTTATAAATTTTATTCGAACGGGATACGAATATCCATACACTTACACAAAACGAAAGGGGAACTAAATAACTGTTTTTTTTTTTTTTTTTTTAATCTAAACAATAAAGATAAAAGACTTGCTACTAGGAAAGTGTAAGCACAGAGTTTTGGTAAACAGAATAATAATCAACTCAAGTGGTAGTTAAATGCAAGGTACAACAAAATTGGTTCATGAATCAACAACGACTCCTAAATTTAGATTCGACACATTATGAAATAAATCCATAGCAACTGCTAAAAGAAGTGTAAATAATTTCTCTTGCTTTCAACATAAATGTATTCTGAAATTTTTATTAATATCCTTTCGAGGTCACCTATAAACTGCAATATATATAAAAATAGAAGATACAATTAATTTCCGTTCTTGGAAAGCTTACATATAATTTAAGAAAATTATGGTAAACTCTTTGGGGTAAAAGTAAAACCGAAAGAACAAAATAATATCATACAAAATAAGAAAGAAGTAAATAAGAACGAACTTTACAATTTTAGTGAGAAATATTTCGAGATATATTAAGAAACATCGATATCTGCTATGATAGTCTAGTCGGTTTTTTTGTATAATAATTCATAAAATTTGCAACTATGGGCAGCCTAACATTCTTTCTTACTATAGAATTTTGTTATTTTTTTTTTGTTCCGGTTCTAAGACGTAGAATGTTTTCTTAATTTAAGAGAATATTAAAAAAAAAATTAATAATCTCGATCAATATGTGGATTACATATCTCTTAGTTGTTACCTGGATTTAGGAAAAGCTGGTATAAATATTTTTGGTGAAGAATGCAAAGAATAATTTGTCCTTATTGAGTCAAATTTGCTCGTGAGGTCCTGAAATTATATTTTATTTACTATCATTACTTCTATCACACGATGCTTCCCACAATATCTTGAGGAATCAGCAATACTAACATGATTCTATAAAAAATTTCTAAAAGGTATTATTTTACAGTTAACGATTGTTCTTCATGCCATTTTGAACGAAATATCTTACTTATCTTACTTCGCTATCGTAGATCAAAAGAAACTTAATTTTCATCTCCAAAAAGCTTAGAAAATAGCAACTTCTAAAAAATATTAGACTAAATGTGTGTTTCACAGCAATGCTACATTTTAAAGTATTTTTTTTTATTTCATCTTTGCAGCTGTGATTGATTTAATCAATGATTAATTCATCTTTACAAATTATTTATTAACTTAATGATGAAATCAAATACCCTACTTATAAAATGACCATATATTTTACAAATACACTAATGTTTAAAATTAATTTTACATATACAAAAATAATATTACACGAAAAACTCGATTAATGTAATGTATTTTTGCAAGGTATGTGTGAGAGAAAAGCCTAATTAACATTATCCGAACAAAAATGATCAAACGGTTTCTGATATGCCAATAAAGGTGTTATGTCATCCGATGATGAATCAAGCACTTTACAGTAAGTTAAAATCTGAGGGAATTTCATCGATACAGCTTTTGATTTCAGTGTAAAAGGACTCAAAACGGTATATATATATATATATAT
>BMAW01013454.1:218677-229309 GCA_019974015.1 Nephila pilipes
ATATATATATATATATATATATATATATATATATATATATATATATAAATATATATTTCAAGATAAATAGTATCTACATTATGGAAACAATTTCAGAACTCTGGAATTGTTGTAAGGTGACCTGGACAAGATCGTAAATGTATAACAAGATCAATATATGATAATAACTGCCCACCGTAACAGGAAATCTGCTGCTCGGCAGTTAAATTCGGAGCGTGCAGTCGCCTATGGAGCTTTTGTATCATGGCAAACTTTATATGGAAGGCTTAATGAAAAAAAGCCTTTCAGTCACAATGCCAATAGTATGTGTATCAGCGTCTTCACAATAAAAGAGAGATCGCTTTAATTGGAGAAAAGAACGCCAGAACAGGTGTGACCAACAATGGACCAATGTCCTCATTAATGATGCTTCAAGGTATAGCGCAGCAACTGGTGTTAAAGTTTTTTACATCTGGAGGGAGTCAGGAACGCGAAATCTTTTTGCGAACATTGTGTAATGTGACCTTTTCGATAGGGCAGGTATGAGGGTGTTAGAACAAAAAATGATCGAGATGGATCTGAGTACGGTCAGAGATATCGGGATGAGATCTTAGAAAACGTATATAAGCATTTCAAAGGTGCACGTGGATCCGAATTTTTATTTATGGACAATAATACTCCTACACATAGAGCATAGTGAAACTATGGAGGGAATGACGTGGCCGGCATTATCTTCTGATATAAATCCGACAGAGAACTTAGAGGACTACCTAGGCAAAGTAGTTTCCCAGAAGTATCCTCCCCCAAGAGATATAAATGCGTTAAAAACCGCATTGTTGGAGGAGTGGAACTTAATCCCCAAACGGTAGTTAACAGCATTATTGTCAGCTTTTAATCACGTTGTAGTGAATATTTATAATAGTCAATCGCGATCATATACCATATTAAATTCATAAGTCCTTAATTTTTTTTTAATTCTTTTTGTCGTCTTCTGAATACTTCTTATCACATATTATTGTATTTTAATTGTTTCAAACTACAATTTTATATCCTATGTAGCATTCTTAAATTTCCCCTTAAAATATTAGTGTTATTATGTTTTGTATCATTCTACACCAATTAATAAAGTTATAGTTCACAATTTCTGAGAAATCTGGGATTTCATGCATGTAAAGATAAATTTGGACATGAGTATATATATTTTTTACTTATTGACACTGCAGTAGTGATTGCCAAGTGATCATGGTCACGAACTCACTGGCGTCGAGTCGTGGATTCGAGTTTTGTTTCCTCTAAAGACCCGCAGTGTAGCCGGGGCTGATGCACTTTAAATCTGTCGAGGTTCCAAGTCTTTCGTTGGTATGATGTTGAAGTTTGGGAGAGGCGTTGCAGCTCAAGTATTGTCCTTGTCATTTGACCGAGGTTCAAATTTAAGAGACACATCGCCAATACCCCTCATGTTGTTTTTATGTGTAACGTTAATAAATAATCCGTCAATATTCATTAACGTTTATTTGAGAAAATGGGAATGAAACTATGTTGTAAGATTAAAAGAAATTAAAATCTTTAAATAATTAATTATTTAAACTATTAAGCTATCAAAAATTATTTATTAACAGATATATATGCTTATGACTTTCGTGTATTTTATACGCGTACTATTTGATACATTAATCTTCCCTGGACTAAAAGTAATCTTAATCACATAAAGATAGCATAATTAAACTATAGTAGTAATCTAAATAAATGAATATTTTAATATATGGAAAATTATTGTAATATCTGTCATTTTAATAAGATTATCTCCAATGAGTCCCGTGAATTATATGAGTATATATTTTGCATGAAATGAGTATATATTTTGCAGTACTTCTTAAGTAAATTCTTGTTAAAATCCAAAAGAAAATGTAAAGGAAGATAAATTCATATAAATGTTTCAGAGAAAACTGAAATTCTCCTTCTTCATCATTTTAAAAACACATTTCTCCGTTCCGAAGAAACCTCATGAAAACTAAAAAGAAATGGGTCATCATATAAATGTATATTAATTACTTAGAAGATGGAATTTTGCATTAAGACAAATCACACGTACATTTTATGTCATTCTTTATTATATGCCCTGAAAAAAATGGTACGGTATATTTTTCCTTTCATTCTCGTATTAAGTTCTCTGCCAGAGAAGAATTTCATTTCATATTTAATTCAAACAAAGCTGTAGAGAAATGCCTAAGCAAAAAATTATTATGATATCGATTCTATAGTGTTGATGTTTAATTTTTATTTTAGAAACAATGGAAAAAGCCTTGGATTTAGCTTACTCAGATTTTTTCTTACCTTTTAAGGATCTGAGAGTTTCGAATTCTTTTTCAAGTAGAAAGAAAAAAAGACTTTTCTGTTTCAGTAGTATGTGATAATAACGAACAATGTGTGCTTTCAATCAAAGACTTAATCTTATCTATTGTACTTGAAGAATTTCAGAAAAGAATGTGAAACCTCTTCCAATAAAATCTTTTGAAGAATTCTATTGATATCTTTAGAAATTAAAAATACCAATTATTAATAGTTTTATTTATGAAATGAACCTTAATTAATGTAAAAGATATTTTAGATTAAATTAATTTTTCACTTTAAGAAAAATGATAGCTGTATATTCCTTTTTTAAATTAGAGAAATTCATTGATTTTAATTAGCATTTTAGGAAGCCAAAATCCATCAAAGAAAAATTGTTTGAAATACTCTTAATAAAGCTATCCTATTCTTTTTGAAATAATTCATGAAGTCATATATAAAATGCCCAAAATGTCTTACATTGTAAATCTTCCCAGAATGAGTTTTTCTGTTACATAAACCACAAGATTGATTTAATATGCATAATATATGCTTTTTTTTAACTACAGCTAGATTTCGTACCAGAACTCAGAATACTTTTTGGAAGATTATGTCAAAGTAATCTTCGGTAAGAAATATTACTAAGAGTCACGATTTCGTCACCTCATAGCAATTCGAAAAAAGTCTTTCCTATTTTTGTTTAAAAAGTTCATTTCATGAGAAACAAATAATTCTTTTAAATCAGGCCTCCGAAA
Organism: Nephila pilipes; assembly: GCA_019974015.1. Lineage (NCBI taxonomy): Eukaryota > Metazoa > Arthropoda > Arachnida > Araneae > Nephilidae > Nephila > Nephila pilipes. Next base: position 221,740 of record BMAW01013454.1, read on the forward strand.
TAATTCTTATAAATTTCTTTACATTTTAAAAGCTCGATAAAAATTCATGATAAATTGAAATTAACAACATTTATCTAAGGTATTTTCAAAAATTAACATTCCTTTAAGCTTTTTAAAAACAATGCAATACTTTATTTTTCACTGCAACAAAATATTCGGTGACTTACAAAACTGAATTTTAGAAAAATTAACATAATGAAATTTAACAACCTTTTCAACCTTCTTAGCTTTTTGAAATCCCCTTACTCGATTTATCTATACATTTCTTGAATCAAGAAATGTAATCTTTAATTTAGAACATAAAAAGTTTAAAAAAATATTGTGCAAGAATATTACAACAATAAAACCATATGCAATTTATGAACTTAGCATTATTTTAATAAATTTTAAAGAATTTCTCAGGTTTATGCTACTTAGCGAAATTTTCTAATAATTTTAATTGCAATTTGAAATAGTGCAAAAGAAAATTGCACTTAGGGACATATTTTCTTCAGGAAAAGTACGGGAGGCATCATAACCTTCAGGCACCCTATGACATTGGGCTATTCGCGGTTTCTCTTCACTAACCTTGGGGACTTTTAATTGAGATTGCTTTTGCTAAACAACCTTTGCCCAACCAAAAATGAAACGGGAATATGTAAAGTAATTATGTAAAGCAGTTAGAAATGAAGTGAAGTGGGTGAGTTAGGAAATATATAAACTCTGACTGAAAGTAGCGAGAGGGGCTGAAAGAGAGAGGCTGTAGGAGAAGTGAAGCTGAAGCTATAGATAAGCTGATGGAAGTAAAGGGTTAGATTAAAGGTTGCTACTAGACGTTCCTTTGCTGTTGTTCTCAACAGTTGATCTAAAGTCTGAGTTGCAGCCGAGGAAGGATTAGTGGTAAGAGTCTGTTAGATTACTATTGGTGGGTTAAATTAAGGTTAATAGAAATATTACTCGGGAGAGCATAGAGAGTTGTTGTCATAGTAAATATATATTAATAAATTGCGTATAGATTGTTCTAGTGGCTCTTTGATTATTTGTGTCGTAGTGTTTAATAATTGAATCTAATGATGGCACAAGAGGAAGCCCGGGTCGGGCGGGCGTCACAACCCTTGTGAGCTTTTTCTTTCCTATGGGGCTTACTATCTTTGATAGATAGTGGGGACGTCTCTCCCCTCCCCCCGATGCAGGGATACTCAAACAATCCTTCCCTATTTTTGACCCTCCTTCTTGTCAACCAATATTTACTTTTCGTCTAATTTTTCTTAATATCCTGAATACAAATACACCTTATTTGGTGCAGCATGACCACATCTGACTATTGCGCCATTCATCTCCCCCATCAGACATTCACTCACTCAAAAGGAATTTTTATTTTTCTACCGTTTTTGCCTCATATTCGTTCAATTAATAATGAGGGTATTTCAGATAGATAATGAATATTTAATGATTTATTTGAGTATCGTTTTGTATTATAAACATATCGTATTATAATGTATAACATTGTCGTATTATAATATATAACATTCGTTGTATTATAATATATAACATTCGTTGTATTATAATACACAACATTAAAAAAAATTTATAGACAAAATATATGTTTCATGAGAGAATGAAATATGCAATGTAATTTTTTATCAAGAAAAACTCTTTGCATAAATCTGCAAAATTCGCATATTGTCTAACCTTTGATCTGATACACTCACTCACACACACACACACACACACACACACATATATATATATATATATATATATATGTGAAAAGTTCTCTCAATTTTAATTACTACAACTATTTAAAACACATACGCAAAAGCCAGATAGTCTTAAAAATTCATGCCGAATAAATTGAACTTCAATTTTGATATAATAATCTTAGAAAAGTTATTACGGTTTTATTTAACGTATTTCTCTAATTAACGTCAGAGAATTTTCCTCTTATGGTAATTAATGTGAGAACTTCTTCTAGTAAGAGATTCATGACTTATGTAAATTAGTTTAGAAATATTTAGGAGAAGTGAATAATAGTGATGTGATAACAACTATACACTGTGAAGAATTTAATAGGTGAGTTGTGAGTGAGAGATTGGAAGGTTAGAACGTCGAAAATAGACGTGTGATTACACTGAAAAGAAGAAAGAGATTAGATGATTCGATGTTAGTGTGGAGTAATCACCTGTGAACAGACGTGTAGTGGGATCCAACTTGCTTGTTTAGAACTGACTCGAATCCAAATAGACAGTATCCCATAAGGAAAAAATTGTAATATTAATTCAGAAGTTCAGGCCCGTATAGGGACAAGCTCCCCATATGTGATAATATAAATACTGAATTTTGAATATTCTTGGATTCCAATAAAACAAATTTAACTCCCTTCATTATTTTACTATGTAATAGAAACTGAAATTTATTGATTAATGATGGCACGATTAAATAAAAGCATGGAAAACGGGGCTTTACAAAGTTTATCTTTTGCTTTATACTTACATATAAATTTCTTTCATATAAAACAATATTTTCATAATTGTTTCAGTTTTGCAATTCATGAATTTAGTTATTAATTATTTTAAAGATTCTGTAAAAACAAATATGTTGCTCATAATAAAATATTTAAGAAAAAGGAACATTTTTAAGCCAGCAAAATAATCCCACAAATAATCTCTTTTCTCGCAAAATGATTCATTCAGAGGAGTCTCAAAAGAGATCTGAAAAAGTCATATGACAAAATGCATCAGCAAAACCACACATCGGATCAAGTTAAGTAACATAACTTTTTCATACGTCCAAGAGTATTAAGTCCATCCACGTAATCACGACATCTTCTGGATTCTCGCCCCCCCCCCTCAATTCCCAAAACGTACTGTGGATATCGTTAACGTTTCTGCAGACGTTCGTGAATTATTCATACATTCTGAATGAATGTGGAAGTCTATTAAAGATACCACTGTGAATTATGTATAGACTTGTTAATCGAAAATATCGATTGAATGTCTATGAAATATAGTAGAAAATTATGTCAATTCGAAGAAATAGAGTTTTTCTCTATATTGATTTATATATGACGATTTTTATGACATTCTACTTTAACAAAAGAATAATTGTCAGTTATACATAGGATTTAAAAGCATTAAATTGTAAAATTATAATGCACAAATAATGCTACTCTACGATGAGTAATGGATTTCACTTACAATTTGAATATAAAGTTTTCCCATTAATGTGTAATTTTAATAATAATTCTGATATATATTTCGAGGACTTCTAGAAATCTTTCGAATATAAAACGCACAATGATACAGAATGTTACATAATTGGTTCAAAATTATCCAAACATATCTTATTTGAAAATATTTTCAAAAATATTATATATATATATATATAATGTGTGTGTGAGAGAGAGAGAAAGAGAATTATAAAAATATATATCCACCACAGAGAATCATGCAGAATAATGGAAACGTTATTTCAATTAATCTTCTAAGTCATTACGTGGAATTGTGTGGATGTTAGGAAAACGAGATAGCATTTTAGATATCTTCCTCATTATTGTTATACTGCGATGTTTGATATGAGAACCTCTCTGCATGTCAGAACCGTGGTAATCTACACTCATCTTAATAGGAGGGAAAATAATTAAGAGATAGAGGAGTTAGAGGAAGTCATAGGAATGCTATATACTCTGAAGCATTTGTAAGAGGGTATATACCTGACAAGGATCTCGTTATTAGGAGTCTTCTGTTTAGTGTCTGCAAGATACATATGTATGTATTATTATTAGAATTATTTGTTAGGAACGAGTTAAATTAACCTGTAATTCAATTAATGACATATTCAATTTATTTATACTATTAATTTTTCAAAGATTTGAATAAGCAGATGTCTCTTACTCCCAACGAAGTCAGTTAGTCGCAAAAGGTCCTTGGTCTAAATATCTTGAGTTGCTTTAGAGCGACGTTAATTCAAAACCAAACCAAATCTTCATACAAATATTTTTGTTTTCTTCCTTACAGTTTTCATCCCTCATAGTCCTATACGGTAATCACACCAGAAACAAAAATTACTTCTTCGTTCCCAAACCGGAAAGCCTCTCAAGAAGTAAATGGGAGAGATAGATAAGTTCTTGAAGCCACCGGGATCAGAGCGTCATGAGCCAACACTTAAGCCCCACGCGAAAAATTGGCCATCTTGGAAAATAAAACAGCTTCTCTGAAGTTCGTATGAATTGTTTGTGAAAAATTTTTGATTGATTGTTTATTAACATAGATCATAGAAGCAACACGAGGGCTATTGGCGATGGATCTCGTAATTTTGAACCTAGATCACGTAACGAGGACGACACTTGAGCTGGCATCTTCCTCTCCAAACTTCCCCATCATGACAACATTAGACTTGGAACCTCGAAAGATTTTACGTATGTCAACCTCTCTATACGGCGGATCTTCAGTAGCATCAGAACTCGTACCCACGACTCGACGGAAACAACACCGGCAGCTAGTTCGCGGCCACTGAGCTACCATGGCCACTAGTCAGCAAGTAATTGATACTTTAGTAGCTTCCTCCTTTCCATCCTATTGATCTTGATTTATATTAGCTTCCTTCGTATTGTGTCAGACATTTGCCATGTCAATGATTTCAATTTTCAGGATTGTTTCTTATGAACTTTCGTAATTATTCTCAGTTTTGAATAGTTTTTTTACAATAATGTTTCATACTGACAAATGCCGTTTTTCTACGCAGCTCACATACAATATAGGTAGAAAATACAAAAAATTAATGTCAAGTTTGCGTGGCTTGAGAAGATGAACCACACCTTTATTAATGCTCGTACTCAGACCTCTCTTCAATTTTTTTTTTATGGAAAAGATAAATATCTCGTTTTGACATCTTTTCCTAAAAAACGGCAATTTACTTTTCCGGTACTACTTAAATGGATGAGCATATTATGCACGTAGGTCTTAATGAAATTGGGATTTTGTTTCAGGTAAATGTAGAGTTTACATTTCAGACTTACATTTTAGGTCAAACTAGTACATTCTACTAAGAAAAAAAGAGCATACTTTAAGTCATGTATTTCAATAGAAGTTTATTATTTGAGAGTTAGGCTTTTTAATAAAAAAGTCTGTATATATATATATTTATTTATTTATATATATATATATATGTGGGGGGGTGCGTGTTCTTTTTTTCTGCAGCTTTTATTCACAGCAAAATTTGCTACTTTTTTGTTTGTTTTTTTTCTATCTAAATTAGCCTTTTTTTAAATTATTTGTTTTTTAACATGTTAAGAAATTACCGAAATTTTGAATTATATTCGTTTTAATTGATAATTGGGCTTAAATTTATTAAGAGAAATAATGAAAATGAAATCTACTCAAGACAGTATCTGTGCAGAACAGAATACTTTACATTCTTATTTACTCCCCCCCCCCAAGCAATATCTTATAATCAAGTTAGGCAATACATAACAAAAACTATCTGATGAGCCTCTGCAGTTTGAGAAAATGTTGAATCGTACCAAATCTTAATCATGTGGAAATACATCGTTTGATTGGTTGATTATGTAATTCAGGCACCAAATAAAATGAGAACTTACATATTTTATTCAATTAAATTGTGGGCTTTCAATCTTTTTTTAAAATTAAATTTACAGTACTTTTTGTTGTTTTTGTTATTTTGCATTTCATTTGGTCATATTTTATCAAATATTTATATATTCTAAAACTTTAAGTGATGGGATGTTTTTTGGCTTTATTCAGTCATCTAAATTTTCTTTAACTCTTTTGATTGAAGATTTTGAAATATCTAATTGTTTTGAAAAACATTAATTTATACTTACCAACAATGATCATGGATAAAGGAATGACAATCACTAAGATGAAACACACTGAAAAGATAAAAATTGAAGATTGATTTATGAATTAATTTCAGAAAGAATGATTCAAAGAGCTGAAAAAATCTTATGAGTTATAAATCATATCAGAAATTTACTGGTAAGTGTTAAAAATTCAACCACATGGATGAAAATTAAATTATTCAATTAGCTTATTTTAAATTCAGCTATCCTATTTGAGTAAAAGTTTTTTAACCTTAAATAACTACCTATCCAAAAGTAGTTCCAATTGGATGAAAAGATGCCAAAAAATATTAACATTTTATTAAATTCATTCTTAAAGGTTATCAAACGCATGTGAAAACTATAACATTTTAAGCTGAAACAAAACCATCGATTTTATACTAATTCTAAAAAATATTTTCTTAATGTTTAATACCTGAATATTGAAGATATGTAAATACTTTGTTTCTATATAAGTGAAATAATAAATGAAATTCTCAAGAATTCGGAAAAAATTATTGTTTTAAATTCAGTTAAAAAAACGAAACAAAGAAATTCTCTAAACTAAAATAAAATAATGTTTCGAACATAAATAATAAGATTTATTGAAATTTTACTTCCAAAAATAGTAAAATAAACACAATTTATCACTGGTTACCTTACTTTCTTATAACTTGTAACTTAAAGTCACATTAATCCAAAAACTCCAATTTTCACTTTAGTCAAGTAACAAGTTTAAGTCAGGAGTTACTGAAATTCTAAGCCTGAAATTCCATCCTATACAAGGGTTTTAGTTTCAGTTGCTAAGCCTTTATAACATACGATAGTTCTATTTATATGACAGAAGATATTTTGGTATTCAGTTTCAAAAAGCTCGGATAGTTAGAATGACAAAAAAGACATCACAAAACAGATATTTGGTTTCCAAAAATATCGTGTTCGTACGCTTTTTTTACTTGAATGTAAGTAATAAAATATTATGAATTTCTGCAAGAAGATAAAATGTACCAGTATAAAATAATCGAAAACTGATACGGAGGACAGACCGAAAAGAATAATAAAATTAAAGAATAAAATGGAATAACTTTTTGCTAAAATATTTTATTGACTATGGAATAATAAGTAATTATATATAAATATATATACATACATACATATATATATATATATATATATATATCATATAAGAGTATCCATGTAAAAAATACATAAAATTATGCAATTGAATAAAATAGATTAAGTTTAGTTAAGAGATGTTTGAATTTTTTTTTAAATTTACTTACAAAATACGAAAGCTGTAAATTGTAACTCTAAGCGGAGTTTGTAAAAAGATATTTTTTCCTCCTTTTCATCTTCTGAAACTTTTTCTAAGATATAAAAGAGAAAATTTGCTTTAAATAGTATTACTAAGCTATTGAAAATGACAGACAAAGCATTACAGTTATTTAAAAAAATTCTATATAAAAATGAGTATAATGATATTGATGAGTACAATGATAAAAATGAGTACAATGATAAAAATGAGTACAATGATAAAAATGAGTATAATGAGTATAATTCTATATGAAAATGAGTATAATTCTATATGAAAATGAGTATAATTTTATATGAAAATGAGTATAATTCTAATAAAAATGAGTATAATTCTATATGAAAATGAGTATAATTCTAATAAAAATGAGTAAATGATATTGATGAGTACAATGATAAAAACGGGTATAATGAGTCTATTTCTATATAAAAATGAGTAAA
>BMAW01013454.1:229319-268190 GCA_019974015.1 Nephila pilipes
AATAAAAATGAGTAAATGATATTGATGAGTACAATGATAAAAACGGGTATAATGAGTCTATTTCTATATAAAAATGAGTATACATAAAATTCACTTCTTAAGATCGTTCATTAGCTACATATATCATTCCAATTTCATTATTTGACGTCACCAGTCCCTAAAAACAAAATTACAGAAACACGTGGAGATAATATAATAAATTAGTACGGCAAAAGTAAAAATGTGAAGTATGAGAAATGTTTGAATGAAGGTAAAATAATTCCCCAAAGCATTAATATAACTCAAAAGTTTTGCATGTATAATTTAAATAGAAGCATTTTAGGGTATTATTTAATCCTGTGTTTTTCATTTTCCAAGAACCATGATAAAAAATACATTTTGATTTCCAAACATTACTAGTACACGGAGAAAAAAGAAATACTCAAAAATGAATACCTAGACGAACTCATTTTGAAATGAGTATGTTGGTATCAGATTTGAGCGTATATCTTTATCGAATGTGAACATTACAAGTATTCAAAACCAAAAAAAAATGGGAAATCAGCATTCTCAAAAAATTATTACAGATATAAGGACTATAAAAGTTCCTTTTATATACTGACTACGTATTTTACAAAGTGGGTTTCAAAAACAAATATGGTTTGCTTTAATATTTCGAACTATATTTCGTATTTACCACGCTACACGCGGTAGAATACAGGAATTTTAAAATGAGTATGTACGCATACTCATTTTCGCGTCTGTGTTTGTTTACATTTTTTTTCCCAGTGACTCGCTCACAACTACAGAAAGATTCTTTTAAATAAGATATAAAAATGTTGTTGAAATGTTATTGATCTTGATTTTCTGATTTATGATTTGAAAATGATTTTCTGTGAGTAGTTATTTGTGCTTTGCAGGTGTTTATTTGTCTGTATTCATATTACATCGTAATCGTACCTTAGTGACTTCTTACTTTAATTTGCATTAAAATTATTTTCGATAAAATCGAACTTTGATGGATCCCCTTGGCGATTTTTTTTGAGATGGCGCCAAAGCGGGTGTTTCAAACTCGGAGCTTCCGAAAGAGAAAAAAAAAGATTGCGTCGTGCCTGGAAGGCAAATGAAGCATCAGAATGACACCAAGGCGGGTATTTCAAATGAGAAGCAAGAAAAGATGACGTTGACGTCGAATCCCCTTTTACAGATTTGATAGGGATACCATAAATAAACCTGCATGGTAACCACATTAGCGATTTATCGCCAAAAGAAAGTTAAAGTTCGCCAGGCCCCCTCCAACTTTGATTCAACCGAATTGAATCGGAAGTTTTGTAACAAAAACTTCATAAAGTGTAAAATAATATATAAGATGAAGAAAATGATACTTGCAAATAAAGGAGCGCTTATTTATTTCCCTGAAAATTTTAATTGATATATATTTTTCTGTTTAAAATTCATTTTCGATACAACAACACACAGTATCGGAAAATAAATTCAAAACATACTCACTGGATTGTTTGATTCTCATATTTGATGCAGTAACAGATTCACAAATAAATACATGACACTCATTTTGCTATTCCACACTCATAATTGATGCAAGATTATATTCAGAAATGAGTATGTGAAGTTTCCATTTTGAGTACGTACAAAAATGAGTATGTGCGAGACTCAAATATGAGTATGTTGGGATAGGAACTATTTTGAGTATGTGACGTATTCAAAAGTGAGTACGTGAAGTTGCCATTCTGAGTATGTGCTTGTTACTAAAAATGAGTAAGTGCGAATCTCAAATTTGAATACGTTGGGATCGGAGCCATTTTGAGTATGTGAAGTATTCAAAAGTGAGCACTTTCTACTCGATTTTGCATACCCGTTTTTCGCAGTGTATGTCAAAAAGTTTCACGAGAAAAATGTAAATGTATAAAACGCATTCTGCATTTGAAATGAATTAAATAAAAATTCGAATGATTCACATAATGTTATATTAGTCATGGGAATGAATCATGCAACTTGACATATAGTGATGGCTGGAAAATTTTTTTACATAAAATAACCTGAAGAGAAATTAGTCTTCAGCAGCGAAATGAAATTTTCAAAAATAAATAAATTACAAATTTTCTTTTTATTATATAATAAAATATGTTTAGTTTTATTCAACAGCAATATCACTTCAATTCTCAAACATCGTATTTCAAAAACCGGATTAAATCACAAAAGATTTTAAGTAATGAGTTTCGTAATGTTGTTAGTTGAACAAAGTGAAAAAATGAATTTACGATAATAATAGTACAGGGTAATTCAAAATGATTCTTGCGATTTCAAAATTCCATATTTTCATAAGTAAACGACATGGAATGATAAGTAATACATGAATGAAAAGGGAAAATGTAGAAGGGTTTTCGGAAATTTTCGATGCCACACTCCTTTTAGTTACAATTATAGAGTCAATTCGATAAGTAAATTCCTACTAACACGTTGTAAAGTATCAGTGGTAATTGAGTGTAGAGAAGCAGAAATCCGTTGCTTAAGTTCATATACAATTGAAGGTGATAGTGATACATGTACTTTATCTTTTACAAACCCTCAAAGGAAGAAATGCAAGGGCCATATCAAGTGACATAGGGAGCCAGTTGTGTAACATCAATTTATCTAGTCCACTGCAACTGATTCAACAGTGGGGTAACTCCGTGAAAGCTTCCCAAACAGCTTTCGTGAAATAGTTCCGCGAAGAACATACCAGGGCCATCCATTTTTCACATTATAAAACCTACACTGTTTTCCTTTGGATTCATGTATTAATAATCATTCTGTGTCATTTATTTTTGAAAGTAAGGAATTTTGAAATCGGATGATTCATTTTGATTAACCCTGTAATTAGAAGAAAATGTTCTTAAACCAGGTTTATAATTATTATTAAGAACGTTTATACGCCAGTAGAAAATACAGATATTGCTTGAATGAAGTTAAAATGCGAGGAAACAATCACTTCAATTAACATGAGTCATTTTATCAAAAAAAAAAAATTAACCAATAACTCTGAATTTATTTTACCTCCCAAAAAAGATTATGAATCCGGTGAGAATTTCTGATTATATACAGCGAATAAAATTGTGAATTTCTTGGAACTTTAAATGTTTAAATAAGATAACTTCGATAATGCACCACCGAATAAATAATTTTCTCGGGATAGATAAATTTTTATTTTACTGTCAGAAATGCAATAACCACCATCATTGCAGTTACCACAGAAATAAAGATAATACAAAAACATTTCACAGAAATCCGGTTTTTTTTTTAAACTGAGTGGGAATATTTATCCCACCAACGGTATTCGTACATAGAACTTCTTTCTTGCTTATTGCTGGAAAGTAATAAATTATGAATATAACTATGTAACTGTATGAATCTTAAATGATGATAAATGGGTAAAATAGGAAGTTTAAAAGCTTTAATGAGTTTTTATAGGAGATTACGACGTCAAATAGATCAAGGATATTCATTGAATTGCTTCAATTTAATTTCAGGATGTCATGGACGTTATAATCATAGTAATGGCTTTTAAATAATAAAAAAATGAAATAGATTTCCTTTTTGGACGAGATATGAAGAGGTTTTTATTATTTAACTCTCTCTAACTAAATTAATTTTAGTCTTACGTACCTTGTATAGGTTCCTCTTTTGGTTTGATAAGTATGCTTTTTGGTGGAGTTCTAGTTCCAGCGATGAGATTAATTTGTTGCTGCGATAAATCCAACCCTTTTCTTTGTGGACTATATATCCCAGGAGTGGATCGAGATAATTGCGACAAATTATGATTTCTTAAGTTGAAGACGTCTTGGCTCGAAAAGCTCAGCCTTGGAGCTGAAGATATTCGCTCCATTCCTGAGGAACCCGTCATGCTAAATGCAAAAAAAAAAATAGTTCTTATAAGAAAAATAAATTAAATATTTTTTGAAGAGGCTATATATATATATACAATATAAAAGATTTATATAAATAAAGAGATATTGCTTATACAATATAAAGAACGTATCGTAAAAGTAGTTTAGATGAAACTTTAAAACGTATAAAAATAAGAGATAGAGCTTTCATGAAAATATATTTGGAATTGATGCTAAGTATCTATGTTGAATTTTTAAATATGTATTACATGAAATAAGAATAAAAGAAACCGTGTTTGTCTTTAATGTTGGAAGCAAACAATTCATAAAAAACATTTGATTGTATAATATTTATATTTCTCACGTCAATACGAAAAATTATTATAATAATTTTAGTTCCCATTGTTTTTGAGAATTATATTCATTAGCTTTTATTCAAACTATAGCAACAATTGTAACAAAGAGGGATGAAAGAAAAAATCTGAAATAAATTCTCATTGAATATTCCAATATAACATAAAGAAAAAAAAGATGAATTTTCAGAAGGTTTAAAGATAATTATATATATATATATATGTGTGTGTGTGTTATTGTATATATATATATAGCTGTTTTTTGCGACGAAGGTAGTAACATAAGGAATCCCATATATAATCAATTGACTATGTGAAACTATTAAGAGTACAATGTACCTACTATTCTATATAATTCTCAAATAAAGAAAACTAAAATTAGGCTTACAAGTTCCTAATAAGGATCACTGGAAGCTCAACTTTGGTAGTATCTTAACATTTCATGGTCTGTTACTTGAAAGCACGGGATTTTTTTAAAAAATTTCATATAACTAAAGTGAGCATTAGTCATAACTACCTCATTTAACTAACGTAAAATAACGCAAAATTATTCCTATATATCTGTTTAAATATAGCACTTTTAGCTTCTCGATAATTATATGTATACTCGTGTGCAAAATTAAGAGAATTTACACATTATTTCTTATCTCTGAAATATGATAGTAAGTTATACTCATAGTGAAGGGATATCCAAATTCCATATTGTGATATCGAAGTAAAAATGAATCTAATATGGTGTATGGTCCCCTGTCACAGCCAGATAGGTCACAACGTGACGTTAAACTGGATAGGAGGCAACTAAGGAGTATTTGTGACTGTCGATTCCATTCCTGCAGCAAGGTAGTATTTAGTTATTGGAGGCTGATGTAGAGATGCAATTGCACTCCCAAGAGCATCCCAGGCATTCTCTATGGAGTTAAAACAAGAATATCTGGCTGACCAATTCGTGCCGCAAATATCTTCCCTTTTCATGTAATCGCCGACCAGTTGAGCCCTATGTAGACGTGAGTTGTCGTCCATAAACAGGAAACCAGGACCAACTACGTCCCAAAAAAGTCAAACATAAAGATCTAAGAACTCCTCTCTATAACTTATAGTAGTCGGGAAGCATTTATCAAACCCATGCGGTTGTCCAACAAATAGACTGTATAGTGGTACGAGGCGCATGTTGCCTGCACTGTGCTAAACGTGCTCTCTCGCGCGCTGCAGTGAGCGGGATGCAAACAACTGGACTTCTAGCATACAGCCCTTTCTCATGAAGCCTGTTATAAATGTATACCGTGAAACTCGGGTTCCAGTAGCAGCATACAGCTCTCTCGAGAAAAGTCAAACTGTAACAGTCTTGTGTAGCTTCTGAAAGTACCAAATAACGTTCCTCATTCATCGTTGTGGATCTTGGTCGATCTTGTCTCGGTCTTGTCAATAAGGATCCAGTGTCCTAAAACTTTTTCTACAAATTGTAAGAGACACTGGGCTTTACTCTGAGCTCTGTAGCCACCTGCCCTTGTTGGCCTGTCTCTAATCTCCCGACAATTCTCCATCTCATTCCGTCATTCTTGCGTTCGTAGCTACTCATTTTACCTGATACGAATAGCTTATAAAATTCATACATCTATTGGAATAAACACGACAAATATCGTGGTAGAGTAGAAGTACACAAATTTCCGACTACCCTGCGTACGCTTATCCTCTCCACAATCATAGCTCCGTAGACAAGCAAGTGGTACACTCTCGTATTCGACTCTGATTATTTATATAATTATTTGGTGGCTTAATTTGTATCTTTGCCTCAATACTTCTGTAAAAATAGACAACAGCAAATTATTTTAATTTTGCACACACACACACACACACACACACACACATATATATATATATATATATAAATGTGAGTGTGATTTTTTTAAAAATTTCAGTCTTAACACAGCTAGTTATCAGCGTACGCGTTACAGCTACATAACATTTATTTTTCTAGGAAATGACAGGTAAGAGTTACTGTTCGGAGAATCATAATATTGTTCTCAAGTATCCAAGGTAACTTTATCTAGATCATGTGATACAGCTGTTAGTGTTTCAACAAAATTTCATTTTCATTACTATCATCCCGAAAGCTTTTCTCCCAAATTCCTTGTTTGGGCATCTTTTTTTTTCAGATTTCTGTTGTCAATGTTCGTAGGGGAAAAATATTTCCATTATACTCCTCGAAATGCTTAACAAACAAACAATTAAATAAATCAATCGAAAATCTTAATTATTTATTTACAAACAGTTTTTTTTCTTCCTGTTTTTTAATTTATCGTAGCCTGCATTACCTAATGTCAGCTGTAATTTATGTTACACCATTAATTCGTCAATTATTTACACTTTCCTTCTACATAGCTATCTTGTTACAATTCAACAAAGATTTTTTCCTCTTTTACTTCTTCTCTTTGTTTCTAATTAAGTTATCACACTCAATTAAGATAGATTATTAAATTATTTTGTAAATGTTTGCTTCACCAAATTGAATTTTTTGAAATTTGTTAAATTTAATCCCCAAAAATTAACACTTGAAAAGAATCATAGATATAAACAATTTTAACCGTAACAATTATAAATATTATGCAAGGTAAATGAAACACATAAAGGAGTAAAAAATGGTTCAATGTGAAGAAAAAAAAAATCATGATAATTTATTTACTATGAAATTCGCGATTTTTTTATTATTTTATTTGCAGCTTGTCAATGATTGTGAAAGAATATAAGCAAATAAACTATAACCTTGTAGTTTGCCAATTCTTATTCAGAAAACATAAAGAGCTAAAATATTATGGTAAAACAGAATATCAGGACAGTCTCTTCTAAGGTTTCTTTTGTCTCAAAGGATTGTTATGAAGCTGTATAAAGTAAGGCGAATGACAAAATAACATCGCAATAGACTGTTGTTAGCAAATATTATTTTTTTCGCTAAGAATTTCTCCCTCACGGGATTCAAGGAATCATTTCCTTTATTATAGGGCTCTGTCGACTTAGCTAGCCAGACGAGCATCAAATCATATTTTTAACTGATATAGGAGGGCAACAAAAACTTTCACACAGCGTCACGATACATTTCAAAATATTCCACAACTAATAAGTAAAAAAGATAATAGAAATAAGGAAACTCTGGCTCCGTATATGAAATTCAAAATAATTTCCATTATTAATATGTATGAATATGTTGTTGTTTTGAGAAAAGGGCTTCGACCAAAGCACGTGGGCATAAAATAAGGATACAGGGTGGTAGACTCAAAAGATTGACTCTATAAAACATTATGATTACATACCAATTAATTTAGTTTGCTTAAAGTATATTTACATTGCTAAGATATATTTAGTTTAACATTTCTTTCGGCTGTTTTTATTTTAATATCTGAACAGAATATTATTGTCTATTTTAAGAATTTATCGTTTGCTCCTATTTTAATATTTAATTTAATAATTGATTTTTCAGGGAGAATCGTCTATTTTTTTTCATTTTGTTGTTAACATTGGCAAAGTATTTTGTACTTTAGAAAGTTTTGCTTGTGAAAATGTGAAGAAATATATATAAATATAATATATATATATATATATATATATTAATTGTTTCTGGGGAGCCAAAAGCTTTTGGAAATATAATTACTTTGCACTAATTAATATTCATTTTGAATAATTCAACATTTTCTAGAACTTAACAGAAAGAGAAAAATAGTGTTACCACTTATTAAAATGAAATTAACAAAGCCAATCTTAATTTCTTCAACGTGTGCTAACATGTTGTTGTTTTGAGAAAATGGCGTCAGCAAAAAACGCAGTAGCATAAAATCAAGGATACATGGTGTTAGTTGAAAAGACTGACATTATAATACAATATGATTTGAGTAATTACATTTAGTTGGTTTAAAGGATATTTATATTGTTAATATATATTGAATTTAATATTTTATCGTCTGCTTTTATTTTAATATCCGATCAGAATGTTACTGTCTGCTTTAAAAATGTATTGTTTGCTCATATTTAAAATTATCCTGACTAAATATAAAAAAAAATTTACGTTGAAAAAACTTTATAACGTTATTCTACATTAACTTTTTATTTTCATTTAATTAATATCTTTTCGCTTGACAATTAAGTAATTTTTTAATCTTACGTTTTAAGTATATATACTTAGTCTTTTGTATTAATTAACTATATATATATATATTCTTCATTTTTTTTTTTTTGGCTTAATCCTTCTTAAAAAACGCAGTTTCTTATCTAATGTAGTAAAAATGTCTACAAAATATTTACAATGTCCTTTTGATGTTAAATAAATGTCTAGACAGTTCATTATTATATTTTTATGCACTGCTCTCTTGTTTGTTTGAATTAAACAAAAGTATCAGCTTAAATAGATCAAAAATTATTATTTTTTGAAAATGAAAGTCAAAAACACAAACTTAAACTTCAAATATATTTATGACTTTTCATATTCGATTTATACTAAGAAATATGATTTTATAATCATTTCTAATTTATAAGGTTGTTACATTTGGAATTGTTTTCTTTACATTTTTAGGACGTAAAGCTATATCTCTATTTTCCCTTCACCAAAATTGAGGACTTTTTTTTTTTTCGAATTGCTTAAAATGAAACTCCTTCCAATAAAATGAAACGTGACTTATGTTCATTCGATAGAAATTATGAAGTGTTGTGAATTGATTGAATAAATTACATTTATAAAATCAGCGATCAAATTAATAACAGTGAGTTGAAGAATCGGAAGTTAGTTAACGGGTGGTAGAACAAGTAAGAGTGATAGTGAGTGAAGCGTCGGAACTTGTTCTTAATTTAAGAAACTATCAGATGAATGCTAGTAAATGTCAAAAGAGAGTGTTCAAGGATCGAACTTACAATTCCAGTTGGTCTAATCACTCGAACCCGAGAGAGAAGTAAGAGTTGATTTAAATTGAAATCCTAAACGTTAATTAATACACGTTTAGTTACAGAGAAAGCAATATTAACAATTGAACGAAAAATATTCAACGAAATTATTAATAAATTGGTTTGCATTATAAATTGACTCGGCTTTGATTTCTGTTTATTGCGTATTTTCTTGATTTAACGAATTGAGCTTAGTAACGAAAGATGATACAATTAATAACAAGAGGGTATTACATCTTTTTTGATTGCTTCCTTTTCAACCTTAAAATATAACTAACCAATTCTTTGAAAGAAACACCAATATTTTAAGCATTTGATTGTTCAAAAACAAATTAATAAATTTTTTAAGTTTATTGAATCTTATAAGTGATTGTGATTGTTTATTAATGTCGCACTGAGAAGCAACATGAGGACTATTGACGAAGAACCTCGTAATTTTGAACTTCGGTCAAGTGGTGAGGACGATACTTGAGCTGACACCTCCCTCTCCAAACTTCCACCACGTCAAACGGGACGACTTAAGACCTCGACCAGCCCCATACACTGTGAGACTTTAGCGGTATCAGGACTCGAACCCACAACTCACGAAAATAATGCAGACTGAGAGTGACCAGGCTACCTCGGCCACATTTAATCTCTTATGAGGTATAAGTGATTAGATTTGTCGTCTCCATTCCTTTATTTAGTTCGAGAGAGTTAATCTTGTGACATTGGGCTATTCACGGTTTCTCTTCACTAATCTTGGGGACTTTTAATTAAGATCGATTGCTTTTACTAAGCAACCTTTGCCCAACCAAAAATGAAATGTGATTTTGGTAAAACAAGTAGAAATGACGTGAAGCGGGAGAGTTAGGAAATATATAAACTCCGACTGAGAGTCACGATAGAGAGGTTGAAGGAGGAGTTGAAAGAGAGGTTGAAGTAGGAGGTTGGATTAGAAGTTGAGTGATCCAAGAGATTTAGTTATTTCAGTGTTCAACAATTGTTACAGAGTCTGAGTTGTAGTCGAGGAAGGCTTAGTGGTAAGAGTCTGTTAGATTATTATTGGTAAATTGAGTTAAGGCAGTAAAAACCTTGCCCGGGAGAGCATTCATAATTGTTGTTATATTAACAAGAAGTTAATAAATTGTGTAATTATTGTTCTAGTTCCTCTTTGATTGACTTATTGAGTCTTAGTGTTTAAGAATTGAGTTTAGCTATGGCACAAGAGGCAACCCGGAAAGGGCAGCCACCACAATCTTAATTATGTTTTAATATGTTAGTTAATTATTAATATTTGATCCCAGGTTTGTCATTCTCGTTTCTTTATTTAGTATCAGAGAATTAATTTTAATTCTATTTTGATATGTTTATTAATCCTTAATATTTGTTTATGTGTTATTCATATTATTTATAAAACAATATGGATATATGTCTCCCATAAAAATTTTGCTTGTTTATTAAGAAACATTAAAGTTTATTCGATAGCATTTAGTTTTAAAATATATTTTTAGCAGTAAGGAACTTAGAAAAAAAAATTCTATTAGTTTGCTAATTAATCATCATCAAATCTTATTTTATAAGAAAGTCTTATTTTATAAGCGTAATTCAAAATTGAGCTTTTTGAAATCCAAAAACATTTTTGTCACATGTGTATAAAGTTTAGTTTAAAAATATGCCCTATTTTTCAAATGATATTTCTTAAAATTCCAAATAACAATGTACCATTTCTTCGTCAATTCAGAATTGGGCATTGTGTTAGGAAACTCTAAAACTCATTCATAATTGTATAGATATGAAGAGATTTTTCATTTGATTGAAAATATTAATAATTATTTTAACAAAAATATTTTTTTCTTAAACAGGATACACCTTTCATCAAAGACATTTTGTTTCTATTCATAACTATTTACACTGTAAAAAAGATTTTAAAAACTTGAAAATACCTTCTTTCCGTTTGTTTCATAATTTTCCTTGATCTGTAGCAAAACAAATCTTAATATTACGTGCTAAGCTGCTTGACTGGAATAATCGGTTAAAATTATTGGTGTTAGATATATGAATATTCTATTCCTTCTATATTATCAGTTTTTCTGCCCTGGAACATTAAAATTTATCCATTATAAATGTAAGTATACAAACCAGTAATATTTGCAACACTTGGACACACCCTCTCTAAATAGATGGTACTAGGAAACAGATTTGCATTCTTTCTTTCGTGTTAAGTAAAGAAGCAATATATTAAAGAGTTTTTATATATTATATAACGCATATATGTTATAAGAGTTCCTGTAGTCAAAGGGGAGGGGAAATAGCCCTACTAAGCCATGCACGAAGGTCATCACTTTAATTAATTCATTGCAATTTTTTCTTTTGCTAATTACAGTTAATTTTCATACGATACAATTACGTTTTTCTTCAGAGAAGAATTGCTTCCAAAACATAGAAGTGTCGCAAAATTCAGTAGGTTGAGGTCGAGAATGTGATGGCCAAAAGAGTTCGTGTTGAGTCGTAAGTTCCAATCCTTATTCTATCGAAAGCCGTTGGGTAGAATAATGGGAACTGTTGCTTGTTAAATCGAGGTGGGTCTCTTTTTAATTATGTCGAGGGAGGTTTGGTGAATGAGGCATCAGTTAAAGTATCGGCCTCGGCATAAGATTGTAGTTCAATACTATGATTGATGTATTGTTTAATTAACGTCACACTCAGAAGCAACACGAGGACTAATGACCCTTCTAATTATGAACTACGGTCAAGTGATGAGGACGGCCCCTCAGCTGGAAACTCCCCTCTCCTATGTTCCACATCACATTAACGTGAGGACTTTAAAACTGGTATATTTTTCCAACAGCTTTCTACACAGCGAATCTTTAGTGGAATCGGAACTCTAATCCACGACTCGACGAAAAAACGCCGGCTATGAGCTCGCGATTTAAAAACCTTGGTAGCCAAGTGGTCATGGTCGCGAGCTCATGGCTGGCGTTTTTTCGTCGAGTTTTGGATTCAAGCCCTAATTTTGCTAAAGAACCGTTGTGTAGAGGATTTGATTCCCATTAAATCATTCGGGTCTTTAAGTCCTACCAGTTGGGATAGTGTATAAGTTAGGAGAGGGAGGGGTGCCGAATCAGGTTCCATCCTCGTCAGTTGACCGAGGTTTAAAATAAGGAGATCCGTCACCAATAGCTTTTATATTGCTTATAAATGCGATGTTGATAAACGATCAATTAATCAGTCACTCGCGACTCAAAATTACGACATACATCACCATAATCGTCGTAACTCTAACGCATAAAAAGGGGGATAATAGACTTTGGTGCTGTGTATCCCATAAAGCCATTCAATCAAACCATCAATTAAGGTTTAGTTTAATTTTTATTAACGTCGCACTAGGAGCAACACGAGGGCTATTGGCGAAGGACCTCGTAATTTTTAACCACGGTCAAGTGACGAGGACGACACCTGAGCTGGCACCCCATTTCCTAACATCCACACCACACCAAAGGGAGGACTTTGGTCCCCGACAGATTTAATGTGCATCAGCCCCGGCTACACGGCGGGTCTTTGGCGGCCAAGGATCGAACTCGCGACTGAACGAAAACCGCCGGCCACGAATCCGAAACCTTGACCACTAGGCTACCGCGGCCATTACCATCAATCAAGGAGGATCTGATAAAGGAAAGAAAAAACTTATAACTATTATTCTTATTTTTCTTTTTTATATTAAATAAAGGCATCATAAGTTTTTATTTTTAGTAAATGTATAATGATTGATATAAGTAGAATTAATTAGTTAATAAGAATATGTACAGATTTTATATTGTACTCCTTTTTTTTTTTTTTTTTTTTTGAAAATCTAATGTCAATTTCCTTATTTAATACAGAGATTCAGTATTTTTCACAGGGTGTTATATTTATATTTATAAAGTAAATGAAATTCCCTCATTCTGCATAACACAAGGCTTGCCCTTATATAGTAACTGTGAATAAAATTGTTTATTTACTGCTGACTCAATGAAAAATGCAAACTTCGAAAAAAATTACTGCTGAAGCATTCATTCATCAGCCAAATAATAAGGGGAAGTAAAATAAAGACTTAAGTAGATATTGTTTCCAAACTCGAAGTTGATTCTTACATTTTTTAAGATTGCATGTGACGAACTTCAAGAGGAAAATAACAGATGTTTGGTTTAAAATCATCCTATTCAAATTTACTTATCTTTAACTTAAGAAATAATATGGGTCAAAAGTCTTTCTATTCAGCGATAAGTCAAAACCTGGGTTACCAAGATATGATTTAAAGATGCTACATTTTTTATATTTCTCATATGTAAATGAAAGGATACCTTGAAAGATAATCCATTCAAAACGGTTGTGACCTTGAACTGATTAAAGATATCAGTTGTTCACAGAATGTATCCATGTAAATCGCACGAGGCTGTCTTCACCTTATTTTGAAAAGAGTTAGATCCGAACTCTAAAACTTTTTTAAACAAAGAAACATCCCATAATTTTGTTATCTCTCTAATGCCTGTAACACGTACATCGCGTATTCTACAGTACCCCCAAAACTTCAAAACATTAGTCATTTCGTAACTTGCTTTCAAACGCGTAAAGTGAAAAATCCATTATTTATACGAATAAGAGATAAATTATGGAACCTATTTTAAAACGGAAAATGGACTGGTTTACAAGAAAAATAAAATGTGTTGTTCTTTATATACTTCTGAAGTAAACACATGACATTAGTACAAGATAGCTCTTCGATTTGAAAGAAAAAGTTCCTAGCTTGGTCTTATTCTTTAAAAGCCTTAAAAAAATAAGAATGTCTTTGTATGTAATTACAAAATTAGTATTTTAAAAAAGCAATTATTATATATGTAAGAATCAAATTAGAATTTCGGTTGAGCTATATTATCATTGAAAAATCATGCACTGAGACATTTTGCTGTTTGCAATAAAATCGTGAAAACAATTTGGTACCCTTAACAACTTTGTAAATCTCATTACAACAAAATAAAAGAGGTAACATAATCAAAGGCTATTGACATCCCACCTCGTACTTTTGAACCTCATTCAAGCGACGAAAACGACACCTGTGCCAGCACCCCACTTTCCTGATTTCCATACCAACCCAAAGTGAGGACATTGAGATTTGACAGATTTAATGCCTCTAAACATAAGACATATCAACCCTTCTAGACGTAAATGGCGCCAAGACTATGACTCGACGGAAACAACGCTAACCACGAGCTCGCGACGAAGTCCATGCGACCTCGAATGAAGTTATAATGTTTATGTTCTGATTAATTACTTAAATCTATGGCTTATAATTAGGAGAGAAAAAATTCTCCACCTGCTACATCATACTTTTAACTGACCAAATAAAAATATATATAGCTGATAAAAAAATATTTTGAATGGGCTTTATATGAACCAAATTTCATTCCACACACATTACGATTATTAACACTAGAATCACAAACTATTAAATATTAAAGAGCTTGTATGTACGTATTACATGGAATCTAATAATTAATTAGTAAAATTATTAAGTTCCATTTTCTGAGCTTCTCAATCATTTCCTAAAATAGTTAATCGTTAGCTAATTATGTAATTTAATTACAATCACAAAGTCTTCAAATTATCAAAATTTTGTGATTACAAGCAAAAACTTGATAAGAACCATCTCGAATATCACTTCGAACTCATAAACAGCATTTTTCTTAAACTAATCCAACATGCACAATCGGATAATATCGCTATTATATATATATAGTAGTAGTATAATATAGAGAGAAAGAAATATAGAGTATATATAATATATATATACATATATAGATAGACAGATGCCAGATAGATAGATAGATAGATAGATAGATAAAAAGCATTATCGCGCTATATTGAAAGGTTGGCATAAGAAATTCACTTTACTAATGGAGTTAAAAGTTTTACAACTCTTTTTGAGAAAGTTTTAAGTTCATTTTTTCCTTTGTTTATATATTCTTTATTTATTTATTATTATTTTTTGTTGAATTACAGTTTGAATTGGGATTTCTTCTTATTTTCGGATTTATATCATTTTGTTATAAAGTAATTCACTGATATGTGATGGCTGGATCCATTATACTAATATAAACACGCTATAAGTCCCAAACCTGAGATAGTATTAGAATTACTTTGTATCCATTTTTGAATTAATTTTATTCTTTACAATTGAGATATGCTTCTTAGGATTTGGTAAGGTTTGATATTTTGAGTTTTGAAGTAATTTTTTTTTAAAAAATTACTGGCCTTATTCTTCAATTTTTAATTCTTAAAGTGATTTATATATAATCTTAAATGCTCTGTGATATTACACATTCAGCAGTTTAATGACCTTTTTGCATTATAATACTTCGTTTGCTTTAAATTTTATATAATTTATTTTTAACTTTATTGTTTTCTGATTTTGTTTCGCTATATGTTTATTTTAATTTCGTAATATTTACAATTAACTAGTTTTAATATTAATTAACTTTAATTTTTTTGGAGCTATAATATGTAATTTATTTGAATGTATACACATGTTAATTATTTCAATTTAGCATTAACAATTATGCAATTACTTATATAAATATAAATGTTTGTATTTATATATGTTCATCGTCCTGCATCCTAGTTAAGTAAACAATTATGAGAATAGATTAAGGGACCAGATGAAGAAATTCTAAATGAAGAACCGGAGATAGGGATAACTTGCTTAATATATCATATTCGAAAACATAGAAAATATTAAGGATTTCCGAATATTACCCCTTAACGAGTTTTCATTTTATTTCTGTATTAAAACATTTAATTTTGTAGTAAATTTTACTTACTTTTTTGTTAATGATTTTTCAAATTTTATTTTAAATAAAATAACAGCTAATTTCTAAATTAGAGCTATTATTTCAAAATAAAGGTGTGGTAAAAGTTTCTTTTATTTCAAGTTTCTATCTTAGAATAAAGAACAAAATGTGTGTGTATGTGTGTTTATCTAGATAAAGAATTATTCGTTGATTACGAATTAAAAATTATTAAATACAAAGATAAGGATAATGCCAGCTTGCGTAATATAGATTTCTCATGTCAATAATTAAAACCATTATTTAAATTAACCACTAAATTCATTAATTTAAATATCAACAAGATTTAATTATTATCGACAATTTATTCATTAGTTTTATTATCAACAAGATAATCATAGATTTTGCTATGAGAGCTAAAAAAGTATTAGATTTCCCTATCATTTTTATTTGATGATAATAAAAATTCTAAGTACAGAAATGCTCACTTTCTCATTTTGAAGAACGAGAGATTGGACTACATAAAAGTTCTTTGTAGTATAAAAATAAAATATTTCTTTCTGCTTTTTATTGAAAAATTTTTTTCTACAACTCAATCAAAATTTTAATTTCTTTAACAATTCCTCATTAATTTTTTATTATTCAAAATTCGCTGAAATATGAGAAGCAGTTAAATATTCATCAAATAAAGAAGTCTTAACCAAATAAAGATTTAGGTTTACTGAAAGATTGTAAAATTACATTTAGTTTTTGAGTTCCAGACGATTTAATATACAAATTATTCGACTTAAATGAAGTTTAAGGTAAAATTCTAAGATCAGTATATTTTTTTGAGACTTAATATGATTAAAAGAGATCATTACCAACAATTCTTTAAATTTAACACGAATGCATTATCATCTAAATGTTTTTTTCAAACTCATCCTAGAAAAAAATCTTGCAACATTACCTATAATTTCTTATTTTACAACTGTTTCTGTTTTGAAATTGTAATTTTAAAGCAGAAAAACTTGATTAATTACAAGAATACTGTCTTTTTAAAACCCTTTTTTTCTTTTAAATTAAATTCCAATTACGTATATTGCAAATGTAATTTGCCATTTGAAGTATTAACTGTGCAAAATACTAATGCCACACACACCGGATAAATTATTAACACATAGTATCTCGAGAAAAGATCAAAGCACTTTCACGAAAATTCTATAACAAAGAAAAACTTCATTTTCACTTCCTTTTTGATTAAAAAGAATATTAATCCGCATTTTATAAAGGAGGCAGAAAAGTTTGTATTATTAGAATTTCATACGTTTTTAACAACAAATCAATTCATAAAAAAACAAACATTTCTGATTAATATCATTCTTTAGCTAAAGCGACAAATGAGATGTTCAAATTCAGAATATTCAGAGTTTCAAAATGTAAATAGTGATAGTAAAAATGAACTTCTATATGCAGATAATCGAAAGAATAACGAAGAGACGAAGAGAAAGATTCATTATAGGAAATAAGAAATGACCCTGATATATATGGAAAAGCAGGATATATAAAAAATTATAAAATTGATTGAATTTCTGAAAATATAAACTTCAACCAAAGAAAAAGTGAAAATTAAAGAGTGAGGAGATGTCTTAAAAAGCTGATAATAAAAGGAAACAAATGTGTCAGGAAAAAAAACTAGATGAGTTTTTTAGATGTGATCTAGAAAATAAAAAAAAATAGGTTAGTGTAAACACAGTTTATTCGAGAATATTTAAAAAACATCTGTTTAAAAGCATCTTTTGCCAATATACTAAAAAACTTTATTTGGAAAATTTTAGTTATAATATTAATCGCTTTTTTAATAAGTTATATGTAAATACTGACATGAGATAAGAGAGAGAAAGAGAGATTTGCAAACCTAATATTGAAATAAATTATATTTTTAGGGAAATAAAAAAATATTAATTATTTATTGATTAAATTAAATATGTAACTTGTGCAATACATGAGTGTAATATAGCATGCAAATCTTGAAATTGTGTGTGTGAACTTCTTAGTTATATTATTATTATACTGCAAAATTCATAGTAATATTACACTTACTGGAAATTCAATTAGCTTAAAACGAAAGTTTTTCTTTCACTTTTGCGAAAATTATATGGCCCAGTGCTAATAGCCCTCGCACTGCATTTACAGAGGTAGTTAAAAAAAATACCAGTTTTTGACGACAGGTTAGGAGATAAATGTTACCTATGTGTGTTGCCATCTATTAAACGGCAATAGAAGAAATTTGACCCTGATCCAGAGGTTCGCTTTTATTCAGCAACGTCTGAAAAAGATATAGTATTTCTACCCTGCAAAATGCTGAGTGTTTTCATTTTAATTGGCAGTATTAACAGAGTTTTTCAAAAAAATATTAATGAAATTTCTTATGTGTATGTGTATCTCTTTTTAGTTTATCTGAAAATTAAGATATTATGAATATTATATGAATGATAATGATGAATAGATAAATATTGTTTTATTTTCTGATTTAAATAGGATAGAGGAGAAGAGAAAGAAGTTGAAACGCTTCGACGTTTTTATTGAATTATAGAATTTCTAATTTGAATGTGTGCATAGCATACAATCGAGCCTAACACTATGGTATGTAACATACCCTAACGCAAATTTCAAGATATTTAGATTTCTATTTTCTTTTTTACGGACTGCTCATGACATTGCAAAAATAATGTGGAGTCCTACATGGGATTGATATTTTGTGCATTCCCCCCATTATATTAAAACACTGGTCCAAATTCTGGCTCTTTCTGGTTTTTTTTTTTTTTTTTTTTTTTTTTTTAACTTTAAATTCTGATGAAAAATTGACAGAGGCTGTAGAAATTCAAATTTCGAAGATGTAAATATGGCTTTTAAATTTTAAACAAATAATATTAAATAAGGATGTATTATGTGAACACAAACAAAGAAATCCGAATATTATTACTTACAAAAACTCTTGAATGTCTTAGTATATGAATGCAACTTAATTCATTAAATTCTTACGTTAGTTTGATCATTAATCCAGAAAAAGTTTTTCTTACCAAAAAGAGCCAATAAGTATATTTTTGTAGAATTATATTTACTAAAAATTATTGGTAAATTGAAATAATTTTCTTAATCTGAACCATTTTCTCACATGGTCTGTAACTCACATTCACATCAAAACATTTAGATGGGATTAGATCACATCATAAGCAAATATTGCCAATTGTTAAATATATTTTTAAGAAGCCTTTTTAAATTAATTAATACGCATAATCTTTATTATGACTGTTTAAAAATTGACACACATTTGTATTTGAGGTAAATTAATGATTTGAATGGGGAAAAAATTAAACACACTAGAGTAATTGTTTGTGCCAGAGGAAAGGAGGAAAGCAACTAGTCAACTATATTCATACAACCAACTTATTCTTAATTTTGAATTGAGAAATAATAAAAATATTGAATAGAACCATTTACAAGCTACATTAAAATTAAGGCACTTCTCTGTTATAGCGGTGCCTGATGATAAATCGCCAAGCGACTAAGAAATATCTCCAAGTAGGTTGTATCAAAAGATAAGATTCATGAGTTTGGTGACGATTTGGCGTAATCTTAATTTGACGGGCGTTCGCTATAACAAACTAAAATTAATGAGCAGATTACTCTCCAAGAGATATATTACATTCACGTTCCGGAATTATTTTATAGTTTAAATAAAATGTTACTTCGCTCATCCTGAAATGAGAATAGCGATATCATTTGTCATGAAAATAAATCTAAAAATTGACTTCACTAATTTCATTTTAACATGTGCTAATGTTTTCTTTTTTTCAGATAAGTTCTCTAAAATTATTCAAAATTAATATTAATTAGCGTAAAGTAAGCATACTTCTGAGCCTCAAGCTCCACAAATGCAATGACAATCAAGAAAAGAAAATACCTTCTTCAAATTCATTATGCGTTTTAATTTTCGCAAGCATATTTAATTTTCGCACTTAAAGTACTAAGAAGTTGCCAATATTAACAACAAAAAGAATAAACACAGATAATTCTGCCAAAAAATCAATTATTAAATTAAATGTTAAAATAAGAGCGAACAATAAATTATTATAGTAGACAATAATACTCTGTGCTGATGTTAAAATAAAATCAGAAGATAAAATGTTAAATTAAATATATCTTAGCCATATAAATAAACCTGAAGCAAACTAAATGTAATTATTATAATTATAACATAGTATAATGTCAATCTTTTGAACCTAACACCATGTATCCTTTATTTTTTGCAAACATATTTTTGTTGACGCTATTTTCTTTTAACAACAACATATTAGCAAATTTTAAAAAAAGTAAGTTAGATTGTGGTCGGATATGAGAGAAATTTTAACATTTTTCAGATGGTTGAATTTTTCTTTTTTCTCCCAAGAGATTATTAATAAGTTTCAGTTTCAAGACTAAATTATTGGATGGGAAATTGGAAAAATGAACCTCTTTTTTTCGTTATTAGAAGAAACAATAGCCATTAGTTGGATGCAGCTTCCTTCTCCGCAGAAATATTTGCAAATCAATTTAATTGAAGTGACAATAAATATTTTTAGATAGAAGTGTACCACTTATTCCGAGGACTGTTGTCACTTTCGTTCTACATATTGCTTAATTTCAAAAAAATATTAAGAGGTCTGAAGTGCCTTAAACTTTAAAGTTTTCTATGCTATGAAAAACATATTAAGTCCCATCTTTTCTGAACATTGTGGTACCAAAATATTAATGATACTACGAAAACTTCCAGGGTAATAGAGAAAACACTAAACCTCTTTAGAGAAAAATAAACAAAAACTTGGCCCTGCCACGCCCACTTTTGACAGCTCGCACAGCATTTTCTAAGAATTATTCACTCTTGCTGAATAGATAGAGTAGAAGAGCCACACTTAAAATCAAAATAATCTTATAAATAAGAAACGTAGTAGCAACTCAACTTAAAACTTTTCTTTTTCTGACTTTGTTATTTTACCTCTTTCGGCTTCGAATTTCTATGTTGGTTGCTCAAGTCGGAGTTATGAAAGATTTATTTATGAAAATACCATATTTTGGCAGCATGTTTCATCATTAATAATATTTGAGGTTTTAACCCAAACAGCTCTTTTCAGTGCATTTGGTGAGAAAAATAACATTTTTTCTTCTGCATTCAAAACGACGGATACGGAATCAGACTCGAATCTAAAAAAGGACATGGAGATAGAATATAATTCCTGCACAACTTCACCCAAAGCTGATGAAGAGACTGCTAAAAATTGAAGCAACATCAAATGTGTATAAAGCACAGCACTGAAGATAGAGATCGACAAATGAAAATCTGTGAAGGAAATGACTCTGATCTAAACGAGGAACTTCTCTCAGTAATCGAAGAGGATTTACAAAAAGTAGTGAGCAATTTAGGCCTTCTCCCCCTTCTTGACCCGTAAAGGGGCTGGTTGCTCTACCCATGATGTTTCGCCATCAGTTTGTATTAAAAAAAACGAAGAGAAAAGAATCAGAAAATAGTAATTGTGAATTTATCAAACCACGCAAAAAATATGGTAAAACGCAAAACTCTAGAATTTAACTTGGACCTATTATTAAAAAAAATAAATTTCAGGCATTAGATAAAAACGCTACAATATCTAAGATGATGTTAATAACGATAAAAACGTACTTCAGCCGAAACCAAAATTTCTTCTTCCAATAATGTTAAAGCATCAAAGAATTATATCCTTTAACTTAAGGATTTAATCTCCGCAAACCCAAGTTTACGTAATCGCCTTTCTGGAGAATATATCATACAACTCTGATGATGATCTGCCATACAGAGAGGTTACAGACGAACTAACCGAGAAAGAATATGAATTTTACACCATTAAACCGACCAGTGAAAGACCAATCAAAGCAGTTATAAAGGGACTTTCCTGCAGTACTCTTTTTGAAAATATTTGGAAAGAATTAGAAGAGCAGGGATTTTCTCTCTTTGAATTAATTTAATTAACCTATAGAAAACCCGAGCAAACCATACCAATTTTCGCGATCACCATTCCTCGTTCAGAAAAAAATAGAGAATTTTCAGTCACTAAATTATGCTATTTAACATTACAGTAGAATTTCATCGCAGCATTGGAGTAACTCAATATTACAATTGTTATGAGTTAAATCTTAGTGCATATATATAACTGTCATTTACAAGCCCGTTGATTAAAATATAGACTAAACCATCAAACTACTGAACATAGTAAAAAAAAAATTCAAACTCTCTTTCATATCAATTGTCAACGACATGTACGTGTGAACTCTCATCTAGGATGCCAAAGTTATCCTAAGCTCTCAAAATCAATAAAAAATTGGAATAACGGTCATATTCAACAGCAGTAAAATAGAAGAAAATTTCTACACCAACGCTGTGAGTAATGAAGATCCTTCCACACCGATAACAATTCCTGAAGCGGAAAAGCTTTCGTGTTTATTTGTGTTAAATAGGGGATAACAGCCTTTGTTGCACTAAATCTCATAAAACCATTCAACTAATTTCTGTCATTTGATCTCTCTTAGAAAGAGTTTGGATTTGGATAATCCTTTGAAAAAAACGATCATCTGGATAGAGAATGGAAATAGAAACGGTTTCAAGGCAATAACATAAATACTTCAAGAAATCTAAGTCTAAATTTGAGTGTTGTGTTTGAAAATATTTCGTCAAACAAAAGTCTAGCTGCTAAGTAATTACCGAGTGTACAGAATGTTTTGAAATAATTGGAAAACAACGCTTGTCACAGATTTCTGAAATATAGATTTATTTATATTAATTTAATGTTCTCAGAATTAGAAAAATATATGAGTTGTATTGTGTTCCAAGGAGAAGTAAAAGTGAGTAGAAAATTCACTTTAGGATAGTCATCAACATTCCTAGTAGTTTGCAGAACGTATGGAGTTCAGCAGAAATTGAATTCCTGTGATTGGCTACAAAATAAATCTATACCATAAGTCAAAAGACAGTGCGTGTTAACAGTGAGATATATTGGCCAAAGATCATTCTAGACATTTTTGTAGACATGGCTAGAAGACATTTTTGTCTATTGTTGAAAAAAGGCCATATGTTTACAGTCACAATTGAAAAAATAGAGTGTGTTGGACTTGTCCAAAAGCGAATAAGCAACCACTTAAGGAAATTGAAATCTTTGTTGTGAAAAAGAAACTGTCTGATAGAAAAACAATAGAGAGAAGAGTTCCCCTAACACATGCTGTCATAAGCAAATTGACAATTAGTTATTTCAATCCTATCCATACCAATGCTCATGCGATATCAGACAAGTTATCTGGGCTGTATTGGCGCATACAGACTGTATACATTAGGAACCGAAATATTGATTCTGCCCTAAAGTCAGTGACAGTTAGAGTAAATACTATGTTTCTGAGCATAACAACAAATCTCAGGAATTTAAGCATAAGATCCCGTTATCAAAGGCAGTTTTTGAAAAAATAAAACCTGTCTGTAAGGATTTATAGCGCTTCAAGTTGTTGCGAAGATATTTGGGAGGTAAATCTCAAAATGCAAATGAATCATTGATTTCATTGATTTGGAAATGTAGCCAAAAAATAATTGGATTGGGTGTAATGAAAACTAAAATAGCTGCATTTATTGATTTAAGTGAATAGAAAGATGGATAGAAAAACCAAGTTTATTTGATATTTGTTTTAGGCATGAAAATCAACAGGAAAAATATTATTAAGCGTATAAGCGTCGACAATGAGTGTAGTTCCACTGTTAAGAAGTGAGTAATCAAAGCTTCCTTTGAAGCTCATAAGGCTAAAAAACTTTCAATAGGTGAAGAAATGAAATAATATTAGCATATTGAGGGCAGTACTTATGATGCTGGAGCTTTTTAGTGTTCATCCCTTTATTTGATTTTTTTTTCAACATTTTTCTCAAAACAAAACAAAAAATTAGCTTGGCGATGGATTTCGCAGAAAATTTTTATCATTTTAGTTTGAAATTTCATATAAATGTTCAAAATATATTTTTCTAAGACTTATGCTCAAATTTTATAGAAATTACTAACGAAATTTTTTTTATAAGAATTTTAATTGGATTTTTTCCTAAAACTTCATGTTATTCTTAATAAATGTGTTTTTTTAAATTTTCTAAATTTTTTGAAAGTATAAATTACTTCAAAACTGAGCATTTTTATGTTAGATAACATTATCTTTGCAAATTTTGATCATTGTTGTAACTACTTCAGAATCTGGCGTGTAGTAAGAAATTAATTTTCTTTATTTTTCTTAATAATTTCTTAAACTTTTTTTAAATTATATGAAAATATGAGAAAGTATGTAAATATATATGAATATTACTTGGTAGAAATCTCAAATTTCTATGTTTTGTTTCATTGGTAAACTATATTGTTTTGAAAAAAGATGCTTTTTCGCATACACGTATAAGTGTTGAGAGTCCTGAGACTGAATATGTAACACCCCAGTGCTACTCCTTTCTCCTTCCATTCTAAATATGTAAAGTTCTTTATTAACACAGTTAAATGATCAAAACTAAGTTAGTTTACTCAAATCTATGAACATTTAAAAGTCAATCCCTAGCCTGCTATAAAAAGGGAAAGAGTCCATATATGCGTCAATTCTGAAGATTTATATCTTAAAGATTACATATCTGTATTGAACCAATCAGGTCCGAGTTCCTAGTAGAGCATTACATGAGGTTTAGATTCATGAACACTTTTAAGAATCTTTCCAGGCTGTGATCTGATCATTCCTTACACTTTTCAATGCGATCATACTCCATTGTTTATAGCTTCCTTTCACTCTCTCTACTACTAACTAACTTCGTATTAAATTTTTCGCTGTTCATAAAAAGCAATTTTTAAATACATTCACTACACTTCGCTAAATATAATCTAATCTTCTTAAGTCACGTTTCATCCTTTGGGAGAGACTTTCAATTCAAACGGCATCACATAAAATCCCCAAATTTTTTGGTGAAAGAAAAACTGGAATAAAACCCACGTTATAAATATATGAAGGGCATTAGGACTTGTGGAAATTATTCCGGTGTCGTTTCTTTTCTGAGCTGTTCTTACTCAATTCAAGTATAGCGTGTCCTGTAGTAAAAGGTAATTGGGGAGGGAATCAAGAGTAAAGATAATTTGGAGGTTATATATCCAGTAAAAAAATTTCGTTTTCAGTAGAATTAATAAAGTAGTCAAAAAACTTAAGCTTCCCGTAAAAGTGTGTCTTAGTCAAATGAATGATCAAGGAAAAACTCAGCAAGAAGAAACGTTTCAAAAAGAAAGTCAGAAAGCCATTTGATTAAATGTAAGTAACAGAATGAAAAAAACTGTTGGCATATAAATTTCAAAAGATTCTCGCAATAAATAAAATATTTAAATATTGAATTACATTTTATTTCAAATAAGACGTTTTTTGTCTTTGTTCAAATATATATGGAAAAAGGATTTAAGAACTCGAATGAAACTTCTAAAATGTTA
Source organism: Nephila pilipes (assembly GCA_019974015.1). Classification (NCBI taxonomy): domain Eukaryota; kingdom Metazoa; phylum Arthropoda; class Arachnida; order Araneae; family Nephilidae; genus Nephila; species Nephila pilipes. The sequence goes on from BMAW01013454.1 coordinate 254,786, forward strand.
AGAAATTCATTAAGAATACACTCTCTTTCACTTTTTGAGGAATTAATATTCGAAAAAATCTAGCATACTTTAACATTCGAGAATGCTATTAATTTAATTTAATCGTGTGAGTTGCTTAAAATATTAAAATGATATCTGTTCCAAAATTTTCCAGCAGCTGTAGAAAATGAACGATAAATTAAAAAAAAAAAAAAAAAAAAACAGGGGCATAAATAGATGCAAAAACAAACTCATATTAGTTACCCATAATAAAAAAAATTAGATTGTGTTCAGTTAAAAATATAAACGTGATATTTAAGTATAATTGACAGACATTTTACATGTCTGACAAAACAAAGTTCAAGAACAAATAACACTCTTAAATAACTGTGTGATATTTAAAAATGTTAGCGCCTTGATTGATGTTTAAGAAAATATCTCTTTTTGCTTGAATTATGCTCAGGGAACTTCATTTCGACTTACTTGCTCTACACATTTCTTGAGAATGATCACGAAATTCAATTTTTATTTCTCGTGAATTTATATTTCCTATTGATGACTATTTCCTCCTATTATTTTGTTATATTTTTTGACATACTTTGTATAGGTATTCTTTCTTTAATATAAAAGAACAAATTTTAATCTCCCGTTTTTGCAAAAGAAAAAAAAAAGTCAAAATAGTGTAAGCATAAAAAATACACATTATTTCGTGTGTTTTTTCAGTATAAAAGTATATTAGAGTTTATTTAGGAATTGTTTTTGAATAATATGTGTCAAATACAACCTTCTAAATCCTTTGCAATAAATAGCTCAAAAAATGCTACACCTTAAATATCTCATGCTATCAAAAAGGTTATAGTTAAATAAAAGAGCTTACTTTTGTAAAATAGGGTCATAAAAAGAACAAATAATGCTTACGCCTCTATTTTCAGAGCTTTGTTTTTACTATCAATCTTCTCTACTATTACTGAGTACAGGTATGCATTTTATATTGATTATAAACATTACATTTCATAAAAATAATGTTTTAGCTGTAGGTGGTTACTGGAGCACTAATTGTTTTTGAAAATGTTGCAGAAGATAATAGAAAAAAAGAATAAAATCAAATATTTGGAGGAAAAGGAATCTATCGAAAAATTTTGTAAATTAAATACATTATCAAGAGGTACATTTCTTACAAAATTTTAGGAATTCTTTTCGAACTGTATGAAAAGAAGTAAATCTTGCCTTGAAACCTCATAAACCTCAAAATTCAAGCCAGAATCTCATGGGTTAGTGTAAGTAAGTAAGCATAAAATTTTATTTTAAACTGTTTGATTGAAAGCTAAAAATATAATTTAATTTATTAAAACTATACTCACACCATTTCATAATATTTTCAAAACATCCAAGGTAAGAAGTTTTCAAAAAAAAATTGTGAGAAAATAGTTTTTTAACTAAGACTTGTATGTGACGTTAGGAATCACGGAACAGACTGGAAACAATTTTTCAGGTAGAAAAATAACTTAATACTAAAATCTGTAATACAGTGTATTTATGTGTATTTATAAAATATTTTTCCGTTTATCACAGTGTGTCTCTTTAAAGCTTAGAAATATTTAATAAATGCACAGGTGTTTTTTTTTTTATTTCAACATAAAAAAAAAAAAAAAGAAAGAAAAAGAAATTTGATTTTACATCGATAAAAAAAGACTCGAAGTATGAAACACGTTTTAAAATTAAAAAATTGATTGATACAAAAAAATTTGTATCTAAGAAATATACACGAAAATATGTTATTCTGGAAATGTTAGAGAAATTGGAATATAATGTTAATAGTTGGAGCCTTTTCTCCCAAAAAAAATGTTCCAAGTTATCATAATAATTTACATTAGGCAAGTACAACATTACAGGGGTAACTGCATCCGTGTGCATTGATCTCTTTTAGAAAATGTAGGTCGGGATTTCTTTATTTTCTTTTATCTTTCATCAAAAAACGATTAAGTTGAATGTTAGTTTACGGACACTAAAGATAGAGATTGATTTAAAGGCGCAATGGTGAAATCTGAGTAAATGGCATCGCAAAGAACATAGTCTATTATGGATTATTATTAACTTCCGGAAATGACGCCTGAGGGGTAAAAATTTGAGGAAATTCTAGGCATATGATACATAAAATAATAAAAAAAAATTTGAATTATTGTAATATCCTTTATATATATATATATATATATATATATATATATATATATATGGCAGTAAATCAGAGAAGTAAATTTTTAGAAAAAATTACGATATGCGAAAAAAAATAAAGAGTTAAGTAGTTTTCAAATGCTTCAAAATTTTTAATTTGATCTCATGTAAATAGTTAAAACAAATTCCAAATTCTGGGTTAATATTAACTATACAATTATGTTTCAATAAACAGAGAAATTTTTTTGTAGAAATTATATGCCTGAAAACAATTTATCAACCTATGGTTAAACTCTAATGCGGGTAACATGTAAGGAAGCAATAAATAGGGGACAATTATTTTCAAAATTAAAATAAGTAATATAATAATTTATTGTAATTTTTGACTACCTAAAAAATAGATGTCTAACGTGTGTAAGTTGTCAATAAAATTTTAATTCTTGGAAAGAATCTCTTAACTAAGAAGAGAAGAATCAGAAACAGCACATGTAGAGAAAAAAAAATAATGTAGCCTAAGAACAATCTCATTCTTGATCAATAGTCAAAGCTAATCAAGCTAAGCAAATCTTTGACAACAAATTGCAAATGCTAAATTCAAATACAAAATGGCATGTCTATAGCTTCATATTCTAGAATGAATAAACTTGATATTTGTGGAGTTTGCAATTGATGGGCAGGTGAGAGGTCAAACGATTATGTTTACTAAGAAAGTCCATTCACTCAAATACATAAAACCACTATTAAAGAAGAGAAGCATATATATTCTAGACAGTAACTTTAAATATTGAAGCAAGAAGAGCAACATAAGAGGTCTTAAACTTTCGTTACATTACGCAAGATCGAAATACTATTCTTACTTTTTATATTAAATAGATTTTGAGGAATTAGAGTTACATTTGAGCTGTACATATTAGACTAGGGATAAGAAACATAATAATTAAATTAAAATCAGAAAATGAATACAGCACTTAAACTGGCATTTCACTCACCAAATTTCAGAACCAACATGTTGGAAGAAAATATTCACTGAGAATAATATGCTGCAACAAATTTGCCAAAAAATACGTAATGCTAAGTAAAAATAATACGATCACTGTTCATAGAAATAAAAATAGTATATTTTGTAAAATAGAATTCAAATGATTCAGGTTAGAGAATGATATCAATAAAAACGGTCATAATGAGGAAGAAGGCCTTGAGTACCTTTTTTCAGTCACGAGAATATATTTTACTAATATATAAAGCTTAATCGAAGTGCATGCAATCAACTTATATTTAAAATCCTTAAATTATATTTCAAGTTTTAAGAAATTGGCAATTTTATTGTCAATTATTTTCGAATTTGAGATAGTTTTAATATGCAGAATGACCGTAATTTCGGTATATATAATTAAAATTCGTCATAAAAGGTCTCTTGTGTCTTTTTATAATTGTAAGAGAGTTCTCTGCAAATGTAATGTTAAAAATGTACATAACGTATTTGTGAGAGATTTATTAAAGTTTACTTTTAAGGGGACGTATAAAAAGTTAAATTCTATAGCTCCTTGGAGATAAACCTCATTACTATATTATAATAGTTTTTTGTATTTATTAATTTTCATAAAAAAACATTCCGAATTTCTTTATATTCATTTGTTTTTTCTTTAGAGTATCTGTTTATGAAAATTGACCAATTTAGTCAGACTGGTCAACATTCATTCTTGGATTATATCCTTCAAATTCTACAATCTTTACCTTGTTTTCTATTCTTTTTAATTTAAATCTCTTCATCTCAACAATTCATTTTAGCCAGTATTTGAATTTATCATATAATTACGTATTATTCCTCACAATATTTAAGACATTCCGGAATCATAAGAAACAGAAAAAACATGTTAACAAAGATGAAGTTTCTGTAATGTAAGACGCCATAGCAACAACGTTTAAGATTATGATGTGTCCACTGGTATAAACAATAACAAATGTGTCCAATAATAGACAATATTCTCTTTTTTTTCTCTTGTTCCATTCAAGAAAAGTTACATTTGAGAAATATTTCAATTTAACATTGGGTATTTTAAGCGTAAACTAAGTATTACTTTTTTACTCACTCCTATGGATCTTCCGTCTCAAGCAGTGGATGGAGCAACTGGAAATAGTGTTAAGACGCACTGATAGGCTTGAGTGAAAAGTCTTAAACCAAGTGTATTGTCTCAAGGTGTTCCATGCCCTGACCTCACGTGCGGTAATAAGATATGAATTCTATAAAACAACCCATTTACACTTATCTACTATCAAGATTTTTTCCTCGGAATGAGTTGATAAATTGCGACGAAAACATTCAAAAGATAAAGGAGCTTATTTCTTTACACCTTTTTTTATAGATGATTTCAAGATCCTCCAAGGCTTATATTTTTTTTCAAAAACCTGTCTTATACCCACGCATTTTATCGACGATAAACAAAAAAAAAAAACCGTATTATCGAGAAAGGATAGTTCTAGAAATTTTGAAGGAATAAAAAATTATTTGTAATTATTGATCCCAGCGTGAGAAAAATAATCAGTTTCACTTTAAATACACTTTTTCCTCAGGATAATAATCAAAATTAGGTGCAAGTCCCTGATGCTTGGAAAGAATTTTGGCTACTGGGTTTGCGTAGGTTGCGTTAAATGACAGGATATAATTGGAGGGTAATATTTATTAACAAATTTACTCTCACTAATTTAAATAATGGATTTCAGCACAGTTATATAAAGTGCTTGTAGCACTTACAATTTTAATGCAAATATGACATTTTTGGTGTCAGTCGCACGCAAGAAAAAGTAATGCCCTCGGACACAGTATTCTAGTCAAATGTTTAATGGATATCTGATATCCCTTCTCTTCGGAAATTTTGCATGGAATGAAAGTGGCGATGCCTCTTCTAAGCCACTGGACATAATCCCTTCTCTTTTGGTTGGACAACTGAATTAATAAACTCATCCTTTGGTCAATGAGCACCTCAATTGGAGCAGGAATTGACACTGCAAAACTGTAGCGTCTATTTTGGGAGAAGGGGTTCCAGGGGATCAGACTCTAAAAGGTTAAAGTGTATGGGAAACAAAAATGTTGCTTACCATTTCACACAAGTTTAGCTGTCTTTAATGAAGATCTTATCTGCAAGTAAGAGAGACCACTAACGAACTTGTTAAGGGTGGTCGCCGCAGAATTACTGATCATAAAAATCCCTAAGAAGGAGATATAACTAAATGCAATAACTGGAGAGGAATCAGCCTACTGTCTGTTACATCAAAAATCTTTACTAGAATCATTGTTAACAGAATGAAAGATAATATAGACAAAATTATTAGATCAAAACAAACTGCGTTTACAGATGAAAAAAAAACACTGAACCACTTTTTTGTTCCAAAGAACATTCTTGAGCAATGTATTGATTAAATTCAAATTCATACTTGAATTTTATAGATTTAGAGAAAGTATTTGACTGCATAAACAGAGACTGCCTGTGAAAAATCTTAAACTTCTACTGATTTTCTGGAAAAATTAATACATATTATTAGAAATCTGTATTGTGGGTGTACAGCACAAGTTATGATAAATAGCACTCCATCAGCTATATTTGATATCAAAACTGGAGTAAAGTAAGGATGTGTCCTAAGTGGAGTGCTTTCCGTAGTTGTAATAAACTGGGTAATGAAACAGACTTTAAAATATCAAAAAATAGAAATGCGCTGAGATTTCAATTCAGCAGTGGAAGATCTTGACTTTGCTGATAATTCTGTTTTATTGTCTTCAAGTTTTGCTGACATGAAGGAAAAGACAGAGAGACTGCCAAACAAGTGGGTTTGAAAATGAATAAAAACAAAACCAAGTAATGAAAATGAATAGTAAAAGTAAGCATTCAATTCTAATAAATCAAAGCAAAAGTGAAAATACAGACTGTTTCTCATACCTAGGAGTTATGATAGATAAAAAGAAAGATATAGATAAGGAGATAAAAGCTAGAATTAGAAAATCCTAACATTAATCCAGAGCAATGCATAAACTCTGGAAAACCTCAAATCAAGCATTAACCTCGAATTACGTATACTCGATGCAATAAGTATTACAGTCCTTTTGTACGGAAGTGAGGCTTAGAAACTCACTAAATCGTAAGTATAGGAATTAAATGCCTTTCAAACTACTTGCCTCAGAAATATTCTTAAAATATATAGGCCTAATAAAATTTCAAATTTTAGATTGCATTATGAAACATATGCAAACCTATTCCCACCTAAATTAAAAAACGATTCATTACATGAATTAGACATATATTTAGAATACCATCAAATGAAAACACAAGAGTTTCGTTGACATGGGCTCCAAATGGAAAGAGAAAGAAAGGAAGACCAAGGGTCACACGTGATACTGAAAGGCCATAGAAAAGAGGAATTCATATGGATGGCCGGGTTAGAGAAGTTCCCGGGAGGCAGAGATAGACTGGGTTGAATGGGGTGCAGGTGTTGTAGCCTCATGCACTAGTTTAGTGAGATGAGAATTGACAATAACGAATATTCAAAATTATAAACTTTGTTATTGTGTTTTTTAGTGCATGTTCATTATGGGTTTAAAACGAAATTTTAGAATTTCAATAAAGGATTCTTCGTTTTCTACATTTTTGTGACGTTCTCATTAATACAAGAGTTCTTAAAAGGAATTCCATTCATCCTTTGGAGTTCAAAAGGATAAATTTCAAGGAATTCGTGAGCTTGGATGAGAAATGAAATCAATTTTATTTATTACATTATAAATGTCCACTTCTTTATTATTTAATTAAGTTTTTATATAGGAATACTATTTATTTCAATAATACTAAAGGCATCTAAGTATAGGAATCAATAATTTACATCAAAATTAAAAATTTAAAAAATTTATTTAAAGTCAAATATTTTAAGAATAAAACTTCATTTGAAATTTCTTACATGTTAAATATGTGTCTATATGTTATCAATATTTAATATATCAAATATTATTTATGTATTAGGATGCAATGTAGTGAGAAAAAAATAAAAGGATTGTGAAATTCTCTTTTATTTCAGTTACCCCATTTTGGACGGATTTTATAGTAATTTAAGGATTTTTCTTTTTTCAGCAAGCCCGCATTCCTTCCCGAAATTTTTAATGCAAATATGCAAAAAGCTGAAAAGAACTAAGTTTTCTGTATTAATACTTAACTGACATTCTTGAAAGCAGTCGAGAAAGTGATCGATGTTTAGAATTGTACTACTTCCTTGAGAGGATAATCGTCAATCACTTCTTAGTTGTCATATGGATTAAACATTGAAAATGATTACTTAAATCTTAGAAAAATTTCTAATTTCACAAATTGTTTAGCTTCAATTTGTATAATCTTATCATTTTCTGTCTAAATTATCTAATTATTCTATTTACCTTAAAATGATTTAAGCTGTCATTTTACATCTAAAGCTGAATTTTTTGTTGATATAACTAGTAAAATTAAAGAAAAAAAATTTGAGTTCAACTTATGAAAGCTTGGCTCTTTTACGAACTTTGAAATTAGGCTCAGATCATATAATATAATAATATATCTTTATAGTATAATCTAAAAATTTTCAATGTTTTTACTGTTTTTCTTTTAACTTTATTTTGTACATTTGTGTACATTACTCATGCTCATGAAAAAAGAAGTCTGTGAGAGAAGGAGTTCATTTAAAAAGGGATCCGAGAGCTTCATCAAACTGTCTACTGGAGTCTGTGGATCAAAAAGGGTTAGGAACTTTAATCTAGAACGTAACCAAGACAAGAACTACCTAGGTGAGAGTTGAAGAATATTTTTAATCTGAAGTTTTGTTATCTGCAATCTTATGAGACAGTAGCAATTTATTTACAAAGCTTTATTTAGGAATTTCGCTTTGATGAAGAATTTTAAAAAGAGTTCAGTATACTGCTTAGTATTACTCTATGTATAACGAATTACAAAATTTATTACTTCTAAGCACGTTTAGGTAAGAATTTTTTTGTAAAGTGGGTAGTATATTATATCCTAATTACATTCAAGCAATAATATGAACATGCAAGAAGTCTATGTAACATTAAGAGAAAACATTGAAAGAGGTATTCATGACTGTTCAATGTTTTAACTATAATTTAGAATCAATATAAGATTATGCTATAAAAATAAATTTAGTAATATAAATTAAGTTTGAAACTAAAAATTGATCAAAATTACATCAATGATAATGAAAGGATTTCTGTTGAGAAACTTTAATTTTTTCAAAAAACTATATTTGATAGCCTAAGGGGTTGTGTACACTCTATAACAAAAAAAAAATGACGCACCACAAATCAAAGTTTCACATTTGAACCAAGCATACAAATGATTAAAATTTGGTGTCCAATGAATGAATAGCGGGAGCTACTGCTCATCGGAGCTGCGCACTCAGCAAGTGTATATAAGAAGCGATTCTCAATCCGTTAGTCAAATTTTCTGTTGCATTACGATTTTGGATACCAGGCCATATATATTAAAAGCAATAGCAGTATAAATTTCAAATATACAAATTAATTTTTAAGAGAGATCTTTAAAATAATAAGAGAAAAATTAGGAATATATTTACAATTTACGACAGCACAAAAACAATTTGTCTACATCGTACTTCTTTTGAAAGAAGAACTAGGCAATGGAAATATAATTACAGTTAAAATCGAAAAAGTAACGAGAAAAATTAGGTTATATAGTAGAAACATTTATTTATAGTTGCGCAATTACATTTTAAGAAGAATAGAAAGATCATGTATGACGAGGATTTGCATTTTAAGTTTATTAAATAGCACAGCAAGAAGAATTTATTGTGGACTTGAATATTTCATTGTTGATACTGACCTTCTCAATGATTTTCTAATGTTATATAATTTATCAAACCGAGTTTCAGCAACTTTAAATTGCGAGAGCCAAACAACGTGTATTGTTTCTTGTTATAAACATTTATATTAAAAGCCTTTCATGGGTAAATACGTCACAGATAAAGTTTGGTGAATCTCCATTTGAATTGGGGACTTTTCTGCATAACATCAGATAAAACAAGTGAGGCGAAACACTCATCGTAACAAAATGTCAGTAAGTCATTTTTTTTTTTTTTTTTTTTTTAATTTTCAGATAATACGGGAGTTTGTGCAATTATGAATGCTGTTTACAAAGATTAAACGAGAGCTTGTTTATGTTATACGAGCGATACATTCTGTGAAGATGTTGAAAAATAACTCCTTAGTGTTTTGAAGAAAGTTTTGATAATTAACACCATTTTTAATTAAATACGTAATAAAATAGCATAATTTTATTAAACTCTCTATACCTCTTCTGTGTACCTATTGGCTCATTCAATAGTTTCAATAGTTCACGCAAAAAAAAATTATTTAACCTGATTTCCCAGGAGAAAATTTCAATAAAAATAACGTGGAATAAAGCATATATTTATCAAATCGTGGTACCCTAACATTCGACGCTATACAAAAAATTATGATTAAATATCACATTTAATTAAACTTTTTAAGTTAAGCTTTTCTAATAATGATTTTTGTAGGTAAAGCAACAAAAAGCATGTCCGCTAATTCTAGATCAGTTGAGTTTCATAACATAATAATTCCAAAACATTTTTTTTTTCATCTGTGATTCAGATATCTTTTTTCGTCTGATAATGTTTATCCATTGCTTATCCATTACTCAAAAATTTCCCACCAAATTATTTTCTTTTTTAAGGAAAACCAAAATAATAAAAAAGAGCACACATATATGATTAAAATTATTTAAACTATCACACTTACTTTCATCTAAATACATTTTTTTGTTTAGGACAGTTAATACTTTCTAATCGCAAAAGAGAACAACAGACAATAATTCTTTCTATCCTTCCGCTTTCTCTTTGCCAGTGAAATTTGTAATCAACAATATCACTAAGAACGTAAAAAATCATTGAATCATACATTATTATATAGATACCGCTATTTACTCAAAAATAAGACCATGAGGTTCTAAGTTTTGCTTCAAAGTATTACATGAAAATGTTTGTTTTGATACGAAAAAATATAGAAGGGGGCTCAAAAAATACCTGTTTATGACGGCAGATGGCATTGCTATGTCAAGTTGGAGTTATTATTGTGGGCTTCAATCTGTTAAATAGCGTCATAGCAAATTTGACATTAATTCATAAGTTAGTTTTGAATGCCTATTATGTTGAGTTATCCTCGTTTTTTTTTCGTTTAGTTGTCACTGTCGATGAGACCCGGATTCATCATTATAAAATAGAAACCAAGCTGCAACCATAACAATAGATTTCTTCCTGTGAGTTTGCTCCAAATATGGTGAAGATGGTCAAATCGTTAGAAAAAGTTATGGTGACGATTTTTTGGGATGCGAAGACGTCGTATTCATGGACTTCTTAGAAAAAGGAAAACCGATCACAGGACAATAAATATTACAGTGATTTACCCATTCCCATTTTCCAATTCCGAAAACTGCATTGCCTATTCTTCATACGCATTCCCATTCTTAACACCTGTATCTTTTTTTTTTTTTTTTTTTTAATCTTCCTCGTATATATCTTGAATATTTGGTACATTGCAATATTTGGAGCCATACCAAAGTCTGCTTTTACGCGAACTCCTTTGTTACCATATTTCTCGAACCTGATGTTGGGAGGCAGAGAAGTTTGTTAAACTCGCACATTAAAGCATATAATATGAAAAAGAAAAAAAGAGTGGTTACAAAATTTTCATAGGATAAATATAACAGAAAATCTTTTTATTTTAATATAGCATCAGTAAATTTAGTTGGTACATTCATTTTAAAAATCTTATTTTTTTAAAGATGATATTTATGATACCGTTAGATCAAATCCATACTTTAGTTGATCTGTCTATCTTCATTTCAATACAAATCTGCAATCTAACAACTTTTTACTCAAAAATTGGAAAGAAATACCTTTTAAAGCTGCGGCGAGTCGAGAACATTACACCCGCTGAAATACAAAGTAGGTAAACGGAGTAATTAAAATAAATTATTTTTCAAGCAATTATTTATGTTTTTTATTCATAATTTTATAGGTATCTTCATAAATTCTTTTAGGGTGCTTCACTGTCAACAACCTTTATCTTGATTTTGAAATGAAAGTAAAAATTTTCCTGTAGTTCATTTCATCAACAATGGATCTGCGGTAACGATATCCTTTTAGTAGTATCTTTCCGAAAGACAATTTTATAATTAATTGTATTGTACAGTTTTATAAATATAAATAAATGATCTTTTAAAAATACTTTATTTAACTCTTCGTGAGTTAATTTTTAATGTTTCATTAGTGAAATTTTTATCAATACTTTTTAAAAACATTAAGAGAATTTTTATTATTTTGTGTGCATAGTTTTTAAAAATAATTTTTATACATTTTAATACAGTTCTTAATAGGTGTCATTGGCATCCAAATATGTGACATAAAAAATCTGTTTACTTTATCTACAATTTTAAATCGTGTTAATTATATATCTCTTTAGTTTTCGTGCCGATAAAGAAATGCTAAGAGATTTGTCCGTAAATGACTTTTTACATTATATATACGTGTGACAAAATCTTTTCTTACTTAATATAATACTCCTAGATTGTTCAATTTAAATAATTTTTTGTTTCAAACATTTAATACTTTATTTAAATTTATTGATATTTATTTTACTAAAACATTAGAAAATGTTATTTTCTTTTCGATAATTTTCTTAAGAAAAGGCACATGTTAATTATTTACAAAGCTCCTCGTGGTTTCTCAAAAAAAAATTGTATTCGTATATCTGTGCATTTGTGTCTCTTTATTTACAGCTTGCCTGTTAGTGAATATTTTTTCAATAGACCATTGTACATTATATTCTTTGGACTATTGCCTTTTAAATTTTAATATCTTTTTATAGCTTAATTATCTATTAAAACTTACTTGATTACTATTTTTAAAAATGGACATTTGTATCTTTTACCTCCAGCAAACAGATACATTTGACCCCAACAATACCATCTGATATAATTATAGTTTTGATATATAAGTAAATTGAATTTAAGAATCATATTCTCAGGAATTTTAATTATTAACGATTGTTTGAAATACTATAAAAATCTTAGACATCTGAGCATCTAAGAGAGAAGAGAAAATGACCTTTGAACCTATTTCAGTATTTGATTCAATATTAAAATATCTGATATACTAACTTGAAAGTAATTCACGTTTAATATCACTTTAACTATGTTTTCAGTATCAATGACTTAGTTCAATGAGTTTGATCAATGAGTTTGTTCTTAGTACAAACACTTTCCTTTCAATCTAAAAAGCGTCACTTGAAATTTGTAACAAAATATATCCTTGTGATTATGCTGTTATGAATGGAACAGATATGGAATATCGTTAAATTATTTTGGTCTAAGATAAGTACCCATATCTCTTGAACGTGAATAGACTATATTTTATAAGAAAATTGAAACATTTTTACAACTTTTTGGTCGCAGTAAAAGAAATATCTAACGAAGACAAATAACATAAAATTTGTCCATGAATGATATGTAGCATAACTATTTGTTACAAAATGTCAATAATCTTTCGTACATTTTATATTATATATTGTATCAAAGTTCGTTTAGTCTCCCAGGCCTAAGAAGTCCCATCATGCAGTGCCCAGCTCCGTTTCGATAGTTTTTGAACCTGAGGTGGTAATTACTAGCTAGTGTCCAGGTCGAGTGGCTATACCACAGCGTCCATATATAGCCTATAACAGAGAAGAATTAACGCTGTTTTTCGCATTTGTTATTATTTGCTCCTCTTCCTGGAAATTTTGAGGCCGCGGTAGCCTAATGATCATAGTGACGGACTTGTGACAGGTAATTTTCATCGAGTCATGGGTTCGAGCCTTGATGCCACCAAAAACCCTGTAGCCGAGGCTGATGCATGTTTCATCTGTCGAGGCTCAAAGTCCTCCCATTGGCGTGGTGTGGAAGTTAGGAGAGAGAGAGGGCCAGCTCGGGTGTCATCTTCGTCACCAGACCGAGGTCCAAAATTTCGAGGTGCATTGCTAATAGCCCTCGTGCTGCTTCTATTGCGACGTTAATAAAACCAATCAATCCAAAAATTTTAGATTAATATTAGTAAAGATTGTATGAGGTAATCTTTAATTCTCATAAAATCAAATCACAATTATTGTTTACATATATATATCTGTGTGTGCGTGCGTGTGTGTGTGTGTGTGTGTGTG
>BMAW01013454.1:268590-292459 GCA_019974015.1 Nephila pilipes
TATAAATAATTATAAATTTATGTATCACTGTTATTCAGATTATAAAATTATTATTATGCGAAACTTAATATACAATTATATCGATATAAATTCTTCGACAATTTAGAACTAAGTTATTCCTGTAAAAATTTCTATGTATAAATTTAAAGCTCTAATAAATGTAAATTGTGATTAATTTGACAACTACATATTATATAGCTTTTTTTATTCCTAGTTTTTCGCCTTAAAGCTAAGCAATTTAAAAAAAAAATATTATAACTTCAAATTGAGTATCTAAACTGATATATTCGTAGCTTAAAAGAAAAATAAATGAGTTTCAGAATTTGTTACATCGTTTTATTTATTAAATATATGAAGATTAAGATTCTGAACTTAAGTAATCTTTTATATAATCCGTACTACCTACTTTTGAACAAATTATAAGAACTAACATTTCTCAGTAAAAAGCAGAGCATCAGACAAAAAAGTTCATTTAAGTTTATGAAAAACTGATTTATCACTGTAGCTTTAAAATATTTTAATATTTGATTAATAAATTTAATGTGCTAATCAATTTATTACATACTTTTGTGCAACTTTGAAATCTATAGTTAATATTTCATAAACAGGTATCAAGTCTTATTATTTAAACTGAACTGTATGCTTTGTCTTATTATTTTTATAAGAAACTTTATCTCCGTTAAATACCTAGTTTATTTAAATCTTTTTTTTTATTTAATTTAGTTTTGATATCTTAAACTTATTTCATTAATTTTTATTTTAAAATGCAGAGAATTTGTGTTATATTGGTAACTTTCCAATATTTCTTAAATCTCAACATATAATATCAAGAAATTAATTTCCTTCTTTAATCAAAGTACATAAAAACTTTTATGACTCACAAGTAAGTAAAAAGATATGCTTTAATAAGATTAAGATATTTCTTTGTTACCGAAGAAACTGCAGAATTTATTATCTAATATTTACCTGATAATGTAACACTTGGCAAAAAATAAGAATGTTACTTTTATTTTGTCTCGATATTGAAAATCACTTTATCATTTATTGCAGCAATACATTACTGGAAAATAAGCTATCGGTATTTAAAGAATTGATTCATACTTTATACATATATTACATATTATTTTGAAATAATAAATAAATATTTTCCTGGAATAAAGTTGGTAGTTCCTGTTGTTTTGAAAGGTAAAGTTGAAACCACGATTAGTTGTGATTTTGCATCACCATTAACTTTAGCAACACTTTTCATACCAATGAAAAAAACATTGCAAAAATGAGATACATTGTTTGTTTTCATATTGCAAGTTATTTCACCAATAATCCTACTAGTGAGTTAACATTGTCTTATTCATTGTATTGATAATAAGCTCAAATTTTGAGTATTATCTCCATTGTAATGTTTGATAACTTTTTATCTCATGCCTTAACTTAATATCCTTCTAAATTAATCGATGCCCATGTCCTGAAATAGTGTGAAAGTAAACATATATTTTAAATTAAAAAGATGCATAGTTAGCATTGATTTTAATTTGATTTTTTTCGATGAACATGAGTTTTTATATATATATATTTTGTTCGTATTAACATAAATTGAACCGACTCTTAAAAATAAAATCAAAGAAAAAACTATTCCTTATTTCTTAGCCTGTACAAAGAATATTTATTTGAATTATAAGTTAAGCTTGTGACGGGTCTTCACGTGTATTTCACTTCAACTAACCTTTTGAGGCTTTGCTATGATGTTGTTTGATGTGAGGACCTCTGCTTGAGAATGAACCGTTACTTATGTAAATTAGAATCGATATAGTGAAGTATAGTGAATTAGATTGAGAGTATAACATGTATAAGCTGTGCAAAGTTTAATGTTAGAGTAATATAGAGAGAGAAATTGGAAGGTTTTAACTGCAAGATTATAGATATGGGCTCTCACTAAGATGAAAGAGCTTATATGATTCGACGTTCTGTGTTAAATGATCGTCTGTGAACGGACATTTAGTCGGCTCCAGCTTATAAGTTTCATTACTGACTTGGATCCAGTTAGAAGTCTTAAGAAAAGTACAAATTTATATTATTAACTTTAAGTGCGTAAGTGTGAAAGGAAGAGGGCGATCTGCTCCAAATTTATGATAAGCATATTGAGTTTGATTTATTCTTAAAGATAATTTTAAAAAATGACATTCTGCTTATTTAGACTGGTTAATTAGTGACTGAAATATATTAAATTGCGATGGCTCAAATTCTAGGCAGTGAACCTGGGTTTTCACAAGCTGATATAATCCCTTTTAAATACTTACTGACTAGAAATATACTGGTATATACAGACATTTAATTTTCCATTATTTCTCTAAAGTAAATGATAACATCACAACTTCACTAAGTAAATATGTTTTCTAAGCCACAGGTCAGTTTGCTTAATTAACCCATGATAAGGAAAACATTATCTGTTTCTTCGTGTTGTTCAGTCACTAAAGTACAATCAAAAACCATAAATTTCTAATTGATTTTACATGCGTGGATAAGACAAATATTATGTATATATACATAAAATTCGCATTCCTTTTTAAATTTTCTACAAATTATTCATGGAGTAAACAAGGTACACGCACGCATTTGTAAGAAATTATGTAGTGTTTGCTATATTTGTAAATATTTTATAGTAATGATTTTTTTTTTTTTGATTTGTTCAATTTCTTTTCGAGGGGGGGGGGAGAGGAGTTAAGGCAATTGACTTTGTTCTGCTAGTGATTTTGTCTTAGTTATAAAGTTTCAACATTTTATATTTATTATGACGAGTCGCTGGTAAGTAATTTATATTACATTATGTTTTAGTTTGCTTACCTTTGTGATTATTTTTTGGTTAAATTAATATTACTCTTTTAAGTTAAGGTTTTTAATTGGTGTTACAATATTTTAGAGGAAATTAAGTATAAATTGGTATTTTGTTAGCATAATTGAATGTGTTTAATATGTTTACTTTTTTTTCTTTTTTTTAATCTGTGCTGAATTTCTGGATTTCTGATTTTTGGTTTGTTACCATATTTTTTATGATGTAATTCACTGAAGTGTGATGATTTGATATCAGTAATTACGAGTTTCAGCTCACATTACTCCATTCGAAGGTATGGAACAGTATTAATTATTTTATGCCCATTTTTCTAAGTTTTGCTGTTCGATCACTTTGCTTTGTTTTAAATTTTTTGATTCTTAAATTCTTAATTTTGAAATTTTAGATTTAAAATTTTAATTAGTGTGCTTGACTATTTAAGTACATTTTTTATTTGAATTGCATAAATATAAATTTAATTTTAGGCTATTTTCTTAAATATATAGTTTTTTTTCACTCTTAAATGTTTTCCTTTGGTTTCGGATATTTTTAAAGAGTTTTATGTTTGTGAAATGTGCTATTTATGTTTTGTTTATATATATATATATATATATGCAAACACATACATACATATATCTAGTGTGTGTATATGTGCATGATGAAACTGCTTTATTACTTATGTTTAACCTTACCTAATTTTAATTATTTTGCTTTTAACTTTACTTAATTTTATTTAATTCTTAAACCAAACCAAACATTTCATACCATTCAACTTAAGCAAGTACTGACTACATCTTCAATTCATAGAATTTTTCAGAATCTTCGATATCATGTTAGAAATTACTGCGTATAAATATTCTCGATTTTTTAGCCGGGAGGGGAGAGATCTACCTTTCGTTAGCTGGCTAGCGTCGCATCATCAGCTGCTTCCATGTTTGAATTTTCAGAATAAACCTCGTTCAAATCATCAATAAATCCGAGTTAAGAAAAAATAGAAATTGACAGGAACTCAAATAAGCGTTTCGCCTATATATATATATATATATATATATATATATATATATATATATATATTCCATTCGTTTACAAAAAAAAATTTCATGTTTATTTTTGTAGTTTTACATATTTTGTGGCTTATCTGATTTTTTTTTCTTGTTTCCATTCAATTAGGTTCTCTTTCTTATTATTTTCGAAATGTAAATTTCTGTTTTTCTACACACATTTTTAAAAAATGCATATTAAGTCTTATTATATTATTTAAAAAATTTTATATGTAGGTTTTCTTGCAATTTTAATAAATTCTACTTTGCTATTTTAGATTTAGACTGTATAAGTTTTTTAAATATTTTCAACCATTTTATTATTTTAATGATATGTTATTCTATACACACATATATACACGCCTGTGTGTTTACAAAGAGTATTTTAAAGAGGAATATGAACATATATGTACATATATATATGATTACAGGTAATTTGGATATTAAGAGATATTATGAATTATGGGGAAAATTTCAGACGAAAAATAGTTTTTATATTAAGTAACTAATTAGCTTAGATATTGATAACTTTATTACTGAATTAGCAATTAACTTTGAACTTCCATTAGAAGCCTTTAAGTAGTTCAAAGCTGCATTAATTGTGATAATAAAAATTAGTCTGTAGAAAAGTAAATATTAATAATAATGAGAATATTTATTTTAAAGATTTAAAAACTATTATAACTGTTCTCCAGGACAGGTTTATTATTACTTATATAAATAAAGTACCTAATAATTATGTTATTATATGCAAAAAACACTTCATTAATTTATCTAGTAAGCATTGAGAGTAATAACTCATTTAGAGTAGTGAGTAATAGTCAGGAAAATTTTTTTAATAGAATTCTTGGATTTTATAAGAACATTTCATAGAAATCCTATTAAATTTCCAACACTAATTGGTGATTCAAATACATATATCACTGTTCCTGGTAAAAAGTTTTAAAAAATTATGCAAAATATTATAGATAACTCGGAAAGAATATAGTCATTATTAAAAATAGTGCTGATATTGTCAAATATATTATTAATAAACAGATTTATGCTATTTATCACTGTGATTCTAAAGATATTTTTAAGTGCATTGACGCAGAAAATCTTTTTAAAGTTCTAAGAGAGAATTATTAGAAATTTAAATTAATAAGGTTATTGCGCATGAAAAATTTAATTATTTAGTTATGTTAGTCTTAAAAGGAATTGTTTATTTTTTTAATTTTAAGAATTATAAAGAGATTAAAGAAAAACCACAAGGTGGAATTACAAGTAATTGCTCAGAGGTAACATTTATTTACATTTTTTTAATATAATTTTTTTGATTATAATAGTTTTAGAATGTTTGGATATGTTGATAATTTTATTTTCTTTCAAATTAATAATAATAAAGTTGTTAAACCTTTCTTATCTTGTTGTCCAAAATATTTAAATTTATTGCAAACTAATATTAATATAAATGAAGCGGAATATTTAAATAGTTTTTAAAAATAGAAGATAATAAAACTTCGAGTAGTTTGTATGATAAAAGGGACCTTATATTGTTTTTGATTCGTAAAGAATCATCATCATTTGGAAGTTCATTCAGTTTGAACATTTTAAGAATATTATTTATAATGAAATTTTGAGAAATATTAGACTTGTGACTAAAACACGGGAAATTTATATCAATTTGGATAAGTATAAAAAGGTCTGTTTGCAAACAGATTTTCCTGGAAAATTTTATTAAGACTAATTTAAAATATAATGATTATAAATTTTAGAATTTTTTTTTCTTTTTTATTGTTTTGTTCTGATTTTAAATTTCTTAAATTTTGTATTTAAAAAGTTTTTAAATTAAAAAAAATTAATTTTCTTTCTTCTCTTATTTTTTTCATTTTGTTTTTATAATTTAAAAGTCTACATTTCTCCAGAATTAGTACTCTTTATCTCTTATAGAGGGTGTTGCTATATATATATATATATATATATAATGCATGGTGTATTCGTATGTAAGTTTTTTAATCTGGTAGATTAATTTTTCAATTGTTCTTTTCACGTTTTCATTGATTACAGTTTTGGTGCATTTTTTATCTTTATACATTTTTTTTCCTTAATTTCTTCTATTGCAATGAGTTTTTTTTTTTTTTTTTTTTAATTTATGGAATTTCCAGAATAGTTAATACCATTCCTCTGTCAAGATTCCTGGGTCAATCAAACAAGTTTAACCAGCTATTATTTCAAAAACCAGATTCATAATTTATAAATGATACATTTCCCTTTATTTTCGGTTTTTCTCTCCTTTGTTTTCATTATTTTTCATGCCTTGGTTTGTATATAATTATGATTTAAATTTCATTTTCGTGCTATAATTGTTCAGCATTCTTTCATACAGTTGATACCTTTCAGAAACGTTTTATTGTGTACCTCTTCCTTTTTATAGGCTTTTTCAATTAATTGCATTTCCTTTTCCGTATATTTTTTTTATAAACTGAAATATAATTTAAAAGAAATTTGCTTATCACTTAATTATTGCTTCTATAATAATTCTATTTAGTTATTTCATTTATATTGTTTAATATATATATACCACTCGTGAAATTATGCTTTGGAATAAAGCATTTGCAATGATCTTGAAAAGACTCTTGTTTTACAGTTAGAATACTCAAAATACTCTAATTTCGAATAAAGATTAATTCTTCATTTTGTTTGATAAAGAATGATATTTTTATCAATGCATTACATATTACGAATATATTCCAGGAAAATAAGAAGTACTGATTTAAACCATTCAAAATGTATTTTAATGTTATATTAAAAATCATTTGAGCACTGATGAAAAGTAATTGCAATTGTAACAAAAAATTATTAGACAATACTTAATTTTCAATCAATTCCAATGCAAAATTTATGCATAATGTATGACAAAGCTCAATAATCTAATCAGGCAAAAGTAAACAGAAATAATAGGTTAAAATGTAATTAAAATTTAAATATATGTGATTAAATACTCTTTCATTGTTAATTGATTGTATAAAATAAGACATACATTTGACCTGTAAGTGAACATCTTACAGGCATAATCGTATGTTTATCATTTTATCTTTTTACCTGAAAACTTTCTTCTAATCCTACTTTCTATTTTGACTAGTATATAAATACTAGTAATCTGAAACTTATTATTTAATCACATAAATTTTATATAAGCAAATGAAACGGGATTTTTCAAAAGAATTTTGATATAATTTAGATTGTTGTGTAAATAAGCTGATATCCCACACACACAGATATATATATATATATATATATATATATATATATATATATATATATAAAGAAAATTATAAATTAATAATCTTCATTATAAGCGTCATGTTGTCATCTAAAATAACCTAGAATAGTTATTTTCTTTCAAATTTTATTTTTTGGTAAGCGAATTGTAGGTTATATCCACGAAGATAAAATGCATCAAAAAATGTTTTGAACTTTTCCGATTTTTAATAAGGAATAATAGTAAATGCAAGAAATAAATATATTTAGTTTACTGGCAATATTAGTGTGTTTAAATAATGGCATAATTAATTTCATATCAATTGTTAACAAAACGAAAGTAAAATAATAGATGCTTTAATAGATATTCAAAACTCATGAGTTATCTTTGTCTCAGGAGTCGTGTTTTTTTAAGGAAATGAAATGTTTATACCATTGTATGATATTTGTTAGACTTCAAAATGAAATATTACATATCTGAGGACATTATTATTTTATAGCGCACGAAAAATTTTCACTGCTCAACTGTATATATATATATATATAACATATATTTCAATGAAAAATACCACTGAAAATATTAATATAACATTAATTTTTGAATGAAATAAAATGAGTTTTATTTAAAGACAACATATACAGGTGAAACTTGATTTTCGCGCATTCCACTTTCTCATAATATAAGTTATTGCATACATAATTTTTACTGTTTTTTTTATATAAAGGGTAATAGAAGGAGATACGGAGTTACAAAAGAAAGGAAAAGAAAAGAATAAAACCTATTTATCTCTTGATGAATTCGTAAAGTCTTGTAAATCTGTCAGACTCTAATCTTACAAAACGTTATTTATTTGTATGCTATTGTACATCTTATTGAAAACAAATGTTTCAAAAACACTTTTTATACTTTTTTACACTGTTCTACTTTCTTTCATTGCAGTTCTCGTACACAATTCAAGAATCAATAAGTTACGAAAGCAAAGTGGACCACCTGTATTTTCTGTATAACATCATTTTATTTTTGTTCTTTGTCTGATACTTTTTCCAGTTGTATTCTAAATAAACCACATATTCTAATTAATAAATGATAAAATAAGTATTCTTACTTCAAATGTTGAATCATATGGATATATATATATATAATTATCTCTCTAATAATATTTTACTATACCAAATTCTTCACTACAATGAATAAATTTAAACATTTAATATATATATATATATATATATATATATATATATGACCCAGTATTTTACATATTTTGGAAAAGTTCACATTAATATGAACAAGTACATTACCGCTTTCCCTTTCTCAATTTCTAGAGAATTTTCTTTAGAAAATGATGGTAGATAAGATTCCTTTGTGAGATACACAAGCATATCTCAAGAGCTGTGAAGAGCAATCATAGAGATATCTTTAGTGCAAGTCTTGACAACCCTACCCCCAAACACAACTGCTGATGTCTCGAAAAGAAGCATTTGTGAACTTTCAGTTTGACGTCACAGCGCTATCGGCTACCACTTTATAGCAAATGCCGTATAAGGTAGTTATGTATCAAGGACGATTCAATATATTACATGGCATTAAAAATTAATGATGCCGTCACCTATATGAGAAAAACAGATGTAAATCACGAAAGTGTGAAAGAATCGTAATTTTAAACTATATTACTGTGTGATCAGATCGCAAAAGGAGATTACATGAAACGGATGATAAAGATATTTTTTTTTTTGACAAACCAACATATAACTGTTCGAATTGTGATGGAAAAAATTAAGTCTAAATTATTTTTAACTGTTTCTACTTATTTTGTGTCTTTTCCAGCGTACAAAGTAAAGTCAACAATAATAAGTTCTAAATGCTTATAAATACACTTTAATAATAATTGTAATATATATACAGGATACATATTTAAATAAATGAAAATGAAGCACAAATGTATCTCGTATCTCTCGCACAAATGTAAATGTATCTCGAAACTCATATACATAATTGAGCATAATAGTAGGAAAAAAGCTACATAATTAACTAATAAAACAATGAGACATAATTAACTAATATGCATCTCATATAGCATAGCTATGTGAGAGAGTTTGTCAACTTACTTGATGAATATTTTATATTTCAAGTTATATGTAGAAGAAGTAGAATAGAAAATGCCTCAAGTCACAGATTCTGGATAAAAATTGAAATCAAAATGTCCTTTTTTGATTCTGTTTTAGTTCAAAAGTTACCTAAACAGTTTCTCAAATTCAATAACATGAACTAACACTGTCAACGTTTTAATGTTTTTGAAATAATTATTAATCATATTGTCCCCGATACAAATTATTCAAATAAAAATGGAAAATTGACAAAGGTACTGATTTTTATAAAATTTGTTTTTATGAAAAGGAACACAAATTCTATGTATCTTGTAACAGAAATATACTTTAGTTTAATCATTATTTGAAGAAAATTATATATACACACACAATACCTTAGGATATAACATCATTAAATAGGATTAAAATAGTTCCATAATCTGAATTTTGGGCTATTCGAAGAAACAATTAAAAATTTATTTAAACATTGGTTTTTGTAAATATTTATCAGTGAAACACAATTTATTATTTAAAATAAGCTTCTGTTAAAAAAATACACTATATATGCATAATAGTTATGAGAACGTTTAGCAGCTGAATCCCTAAGTTTTTTTCACCATGAAATATTTCATCATTAAATAAACTAGACTGCTTAAATTTGTATATTCCTTGTAACTTCCTAGAATTGACATTACCAAACATTAAAAAAAAAGTATCCAACTGTGAGCTATTTTTTAAATAGAAAAAGAATCCAATGTCCGTGTGACGATAAAATATGTACTTACTTATGATACTGTCTTTATAAATTAGCGCCATTTCATTTGAACAAGCCGATTAAAAAAGAAGAAATGATTTTTCTATTTACCTCATTTTTATTCTTTCTTCAAATTAAATAGTACTAAGATATTTTTTAGCATTTCACTTTTAAGATGTATATTTAAAAATCCCTTTTTCTCTATTGTATCAGAGATAAAATGCGGAATATACTTCATACAAGAAAAACTGATTAATTCCATTGAAAATTTGTGGCATATTAAAAAATTCTACTTTCCATGTAACCAAAAAGTGTGAAATTAAAATGTAATATTCAAATTACCTCATTTCTCTTTTAACATGAAATTATTAGAGATCTATTCCAATGTAAGAAACTATTAAAAAAGAAGAAATTATTTTTCTTTTTACCTCATTTTTATTTTCCCTTTAAATTAAATAGTATTAGGATATTTTTTTACATGTATTATATTTATAACATTTATAAGAGACAACAATGAAGTACGTAATGGAAATGTACGCATTATTAACTGAATGTACACTTTAAGAAATTTTCAATATCATGCGAAGTTTGACATATTTTGCTCAGTTTGAATTTCTCATATTTTTTTCATAAATCTTCTACTGTACGCAATGACTGTTACTGTAAAAGTTTCATTTGGCATTGTGAACATTGCACAGTTCGACGTATTTGCAGTAATCTTATAAGTACTCCTATTTAAAATATCTAAGAGTTTTTGTCAATGTCATAAAAACCTATCGAGTAAAACCGTTACTCTTTAATTAATATGAATGGGTTACATTAATCGTTCTTTTTAAATTTCGTCGCCTTATCTGCATAATCTGTTGATGTAGAAGTTGCTTTCAAGGGGTTATTGTTTTTGTTTTTTTTGCCGGTAGCTTTCGTGCAAAGTTTCGGACGATCGTTCAAAATTTTGTTTTCTTGTATAAACAAAAAATTGTAAATGGAATTGGATGAATTTTTTTTATCTGAGAACATTTTAAGGGCATTGACAGTCCAAATTACAAAATTTGTATTATTACCAGGTTTCCTGGTTTGAATTTTTTTGTGTTTTAATGTTTACTTCAAATATGTTAAGCTTTAATCTTCAACGCTTTTAAATTTAATATTACTTTCTGGATTTCACGAATAAAGAATTGTTATAAATAAGTTTTAATTCCTCAACATAATCAGAAATTTCTGCAATTATTTTTAAAAAGTTTGTTAAAGTATACTTTCATGAATTTCAACGAATGTAAAATAATTTTGTTCCTAAATATTTGTTGAGGTGATTATGAAAAAATGCTTAGGTCTCTGCGATTGCAGCATTAAAAATCGATAAATTAATCTTAAAATTTATCACTTCCTAAGCATTCTATTAGAAAGATATTTCACTTCAACCAATATTTGCCTTAGACACATTCAGCAAAATAAAATAAATATTCACTGACTCAGTTTTGAAATAAAGTTATTTTCTTTTATTGTTATCTTCTTTATTTTGAAATTTTATTTTATTAACACCTTATTATATCTACGAGTTCCCATTTTATTTCTTTGTGAGAATGCCTTACTCTCCTCTTATTATTTTCGGAAATATATGTATAAATTTACTTGTGTTAATAATAATATTGTTGTATAACAATTTGCATTTTTTTTCATAATATTTATTAAGCATTACTTATTAGTTTTTCCAAACAATATTTTAATAAAAAAATCAATAATTAAAACTTTTCTTAAAGGCATAAGTAGTTAATTTGATTTCTGGAAATCTTTTTTTCCCTTCCTTTACTATGCTAATTATCACAAACTCGTGACTGGCAGTTGGTGAACGAATTTCGAGACAAATTGTTTTAAGATTTCATTAACAAACATTGTCAAGTTTCTTTCAATAGGTTTCCTGCAAGAGATATTTAAAACGTATAACTTATTCTCGAAGAAACTTTTGAGTTCGGTTCAAAAGTCAGATATGTGTGTGTGGTAGATAACTTTGCGAGATAAGATTGTTGTAAGAAACTGTATTCCAGTATGTAATTAGTTCGATATGATATTTTTATGTGCTGAAATGTTATGATTAATGCGAGTTGTTAGCCCTCAAATGAAGTAATAATGATCGATGGCAATGTTATCGATATGAATTTAAAAAAAAGGATCGTATATGGTTGATTTATTAATTTTATTAATGTCGCACTAGAAGTAACACAGGGACTTCTGGGCCTCGTAATTCAGAAACTCGGTTAAGTGACTAGGATGGCACATGAGTCAGCACCTCTCTCTTCTAACTTCCACACCACTCCAACGGGAGAACTTTGAGTCTCGACATACTGAACGTACATCAGCTCCTACTACACTTTGGATCTTTAGTGGTATCAAGGTTCAAACCCACGACTCGACGGAAACTGCCATCTGGGAGTCCTCGACCATGACCATTAGGCTATCGCGGCCGGATCATATATGGATTACCGTATTTAGAAAGAAAATTTGTTATTTATAAGAAATTATTTCCAGATGGAAATCTGGGTCTTATCAATTTTAAAGAATTTGTTTTTTCATATACTTGTATATTGGATTGTTATATTTACAATGAGAAAATATTAGTTAAGAAGTGCATATTTCTTGTGAAAAGAAAGAGAACAAGTTGTTGCAATAATTCTGTTTTTATGTTTTTTTGTGCGTACAATAATCAAAACATACAGATTTTTAAGTTTGCATGCCTGGATATGGTATTATATCCTTTTTCAATTCTTCATTACATTATAATTTGTATTAAATGGGCCAAAAGTGAAATTTCTATGGATATGCATATAACGCTGTCTGCATAGAGGTTCTCAAAAATGTTGCAGAAGTAAAGTTTTTTGCTGTTAAGAATTATCAACAACAAAGCTTGAAATAAAGATATGTACACGTTTTTAAAGGAATAATTTTCTATTTTTAGATTTTACCTCTACATAAAAATGCTCTTTTAAACCCGGAGTTTTATTTAAAAAAAGACAGCTGATAAAATTCTAAGCCTTTGAATACATAAAAATATTATATTACATATTATTTATAAAATACTTCATTTTATTATTAAACTTTGATGTGAACTTTTATGTGGCAATCAGTTTTCTTAAGGTCATCATATAATGTATTTTGATCGTTAGAAGGAAATATCTAGATTCAGAGTACTCAAACTTCTGTACTAGAAATGAAACAATGAAAACAGCAATGTAAAGTATGAGCAAGAGTGCCGTCTCAATGTATCCTTCCCACACTTATGGTGCGAAAGACTTGAAGACGGTGACTACAAACAAAAGAATAAGGCTAATTATATTTAAACAGCAAATATAAAAGTCAACTTCTTCAGAAACAAATATAATTATATTTGTATAAAGAACCTGTGATTACTAATGGATATCAATCACAATTATATTTATTATTAGAATCTTGTTACTTATTGTCATCTGGTTAATTGGTCATTTAAAATATTTTTGACGAATGTAACCAAAACCTACACAGAGAACAAATTCTACTTACTATTCATTGATCAATATCCCCGTCTTGATAAATGTATGCACGCTATGAACTGTATGATTCAAAATGTGTAGAAAAGTTACTAATAAGAATTCCTTTAATAATGAAAATCTTTGTTGTTGTTTTGAATGGTGTTACAGTAAGTCTTATAATTAACAATAGTGAGAAAAGGGCATATATCTATCCTGCGTTTTTAATTCACACAATTGGGAAACTCTGTTATTGTTACACTACAGATGTTTAAATAAGTCTGATGTATAATTTTTTTCACACTTACTAAGCACACTTTATTAAAGTTGTTCCTATTAATGAGAAATCTAAATAATTACAGTCAAAATCTTAATTTCAATCCTATCGTGAAACTATTTTAAAAAGAGAATTACTTCTGTTCACCAATCTTTAAACAGACTTATAACAATTATCAGTGTACTGTATATCTGAAAAACGAAAACTTTCTTTCTTGATATAAAAAAGAAAAGTTTTTTATATTCATACTTTTTATCTAAAGTATTACAGTACTCTACATACAACTTCATTTTTCTCAGATGTAATAAGTTCAATATAGAGAGATAAGTGAAATAATGGTTTCATATACGTAAAAATGCTAACGTACAGTTTGTTTCTTCTCCCTATACAAATGATTATGTAACTTTCAAATCATTTAGAGTTATCGAAAAATGTTACGAGCAATGAAAAGAAAAGAAGAACATGAAAAACAACGAGAACGCTGTAACTGAATACAGGAAGAGTACTTGTACAGAAAGGATCTGCAGTACGTGGTGCTGTGGTGTTGAATTGTTCTTCAAAGAAATCTTCATTTTTTGTACTAGTTCTGTTACAAGTTCTGTCGTCTTCAGTTTGAACAAAAAGCACAGTAGTACCTACAAAATAAATTACAATTAACGGTTAAAAGGAGAGATAAGACAAAAAAAATATATTTAGCTATATTCGTCTCTGAACATTAAATCAGAATTAACTGCACTGATGACGTATTTCCATGCACGTTTAGATCTGAAATGCAGTTCAAATTTCTGTTTTTTCAACGAATATATTATTTTCAGTCTCTACGGATCATCAAAGAGAATTTGAAAGCTATTAATCGGTCCGGCATTTTTTAAAACTAGAAAAAAAGTCTATTACCCATTAAATGAGGCATAACATTCTTAACACAAAATAAATCATGTTTAATTTCTTTACAATTTCTCGATTTTTATAAGCATTATGAATAATCGAAAAGAGAATTCTTGAACAATAAATTATTTAATCATTAACTTAGTTATACATTTACTGATTTACGTTTCAAAATGCATTACAATGGAAAGTGGAAGTAATAGTAGAAAGTGGGAGATTTCCTCCCTTTTCTTTTGTACATAGAATTTTTAAAAGGAAAAGTATGAAGGGAAGATATAAATTTATGATAAACTAATTCCTTATTATTCTCTGATTAAATATTCAAGCCATATACACTGGACAATCTATTAAATTCGATTTTTGTAAAAAGAAATAATATGTAAAAAAAGAAAATTGAACTATCTTCTATAAAATTTTAAATTATTAGTCTTATAATCCTAAATTTTTGCAGTTATACAGAAAGCTCTCCTTTTTCACCCACAGCAAGATTAGAACCTTGGCCAGATTATGAAATGGTTAGTTAGATACTGAAGCATAAGAAACATCATTTCACAAGAAGAGCAGAAAAAATATAACTTCACTCGCCCTTCACATAGTCACATTTCACTGGTTTGCTTTTGTCAGAAAATTCTGAGGAGCTTAGCATTTTTTTCCACTCATTCCCTTCAACAGTAAATCCCCAATAGTGCACTGGTTAAGAATCTGAAATAAAACAACGCGGTGCAGATAAAAGTCAAAGTTAAGCTCTACAGCCTATTAAGATATGGAGATCAAAAGCTGAAAGGCTTAAGTACTCCGGTCAATTTATCAATTTATTAACATTTCCTTTTATTTCTTACTTATTTTATGAGAGAATAACATTTTCCATCCCTTAAATAATATTAATTGGAAAGATGTAACAGTGTACACTCATCTCAAGAATACGGACAACTTTCGTACTTCAGAGTCCGTTGATGTGAGAAATCATCGGTGCAATAACTTTTTTCAACAATCCGGTGGTCATAATAATGAAATAAGTTTTTCTTTCAATGGATTGATAGAATTTGGATCACAATGAACATGAAGTGTCTAAAAAGGATATTTTGAGAATATAGACAAGTACCCGAAGAAGGAGGATGACAATTACTGAGAGAGCAATATATATATTTATATATATATATATATATAGCTTGTTTTATTTTATTATGTTACTGTGTGAGAAACGAATACCACATTTAATATAAAAAATGTAGAGGCAAGCTCAGTGCAAAAAGTGTAGCATTTCATGTTCTCAACTGAGCTATTGATTAAGCATAAAGCTGGTAAAGAGAACCCTTCTAGTAAATGCAAAATAAAGAAATTAAAATTTTCAGTAAAAGTTGCAGAGATAGGTTTCTTGCGGTACATCTGCCGAAATGAATTATTTCAGCTACTTTTGCCGAAAAAATTGCATCAATTAATTATGTTATAAACTTAATTGTTTGCTACAGTAATAAAATCTTAAGCAAATATTTTAAATGCTTAAGGTTTATACAAGTGCGTTTAATATTTTCGGTGGTCACCGAGAAAATAAACACCAAAATGAAAAATATTTTAAAATTTTAATTGGCTTCGCTAACTTTATTTTAACACGTGCTGATATTTTTTTTGTCTCTTAAGTGCTTGAAAAACTAGAATTATTCAAAATGAATATTAATTAACATGAAATAAGCGTACTTTGAGGCCCTAGGTTCCACAAAAGCAATTACTATCAAGAAAAGAAAATACCTTCTTCAAAATTCTAATGTATTTTTATTTTCATATGCATACTATTCTAAAATGCAAAAAAGTTGCCAATGTTAACAACAAAAAGAATAAAAACAGAAGATTTTGCCACAAGAATCAATTATTAAATTAAATATTTAAATAATAGCAAACGATACATAATTTAAGTAGACAATAATGTTCATTTTGGATATTAAAATAAAAGCAGATGATAAATTATTACATATATTTTAGCAATTTAATAATGCCTTAAGCGAAGGGTGGCCAGTCTTTTGCATGCTTTGCAACAAATTTTTGACAAACGAGGAGTTCAGAAGCATTATATAATTCGAGCACTTTTTATACCATCTTACGTTCATGATTTAGGTTGGCAAAAAGAGGTAAGGATAGAATGTGCTTTGCTTCGGAGAGGAAAAGAAATAAATTATTCACGCTGTTAAATTAATTATTTTACGAACGTTTAATGAAGCACCAGTCTACAAGAGTAAGAAATGATCTCCTGTACGAAGGGGTGATAGCTTCATGTTGGTGCTATAGCTGCCAGAAAGCCTAGAGAATTTGGTGAAGATAACTCTAGTCCACTGTTGTTGTATTTTGTTTGTGTGTGTGTGTGTGTGGTATACAATTTGATTGAAATTTTCATATACCGCACAAAACCAGGTTTGTGTTATTGAGAGTGAGATCAGCTTGGAATTTGGATTTGTTTGTTCTCTCTTCTTCCTAGAAGTCCTGGTCCTGGCGTATGTTTATAATAAACTTTTTGATGCTTATAAATAAAGTTAACTTTTTAAAATTTAATTATTGTATTAAAACAATATATATCACAGCACATAAACATGACATGCAATTGATTAACTTGTTTGGACTTTGCTAATCTTTTATTGTTAAATTTGTTTCTGGGAGCAGCAGAAAATTCTTCAAATTTGAATCAGTTATTCACAACCTTGCTTTCCTTTTTATCAATTTCTTAGCTGAAAATGCTTGTTCGCAAATTCATGACATTCCAAAGCGACATATATTATTTTTTACAAATTTTCTTAGCTCTGGGTAATGTTCACATAGTAACGAAAGCCAAAAATTATTCACGTCAGAAACATTTTGATCTAAAAAAAGCTCATCAGATTTTAGTGTTAAGAATTAATTTGTTTTTAAATCAATCTTTTTCATTTGAATGTTACTAGGTATGCTCATTATGTTTTATTCACAAATAGAAAATGGGCTTATGAAGGCTAGAATGCAATTTTCTTCTAATGTCCCTTGTAATATCGTGATATTTTCAATATATTTGATTAAACTGCTATTATCCTCAACACATTTCCTTTTCTCTTTCAAGGATGAAAATTGACTCAAATCCTCATTTTCCAACTGAAAAATTAACAGTTTTAATTTCATTTCAAAAACGAATTGATGCTACTTACTAACCTTGGGGAATAATTTATTCTTAACCCTTTGAGGGGCGGTATATAAAAACATTAAATTTTAGTTAAAATTCTCCTGATATGAATTAATAATGCTAAAAGGACACAATATTAAGCGGCAAAATTAATTTTCATTTATTTCTTGATTTTTAAGACCCGTTATATATAATATACCACCGCCCCTCTAGGACATCTTATTTGTACACTCGTTGTTTCGTATTCCTTTCGAAGAAATAATAAATACTTTGATAAAAAAAAGTATGTTATTTTAGTTAATTTGGGAAATGTTAAGATCACACAACATTTTTGAAAAAATGAGAACTTTGTGATGCTACTTTTTTATTTCTCAGAGGGATAATTTTTGCGAAAATATGTTAATTAATTTAAGTATAACTTTTTTATACATATATGATTTTTATAATTTTAATGATAAAACTATATTATAAACTTAATAAACCAAAATTAGTAGAAATGCATATACAGTTTTATTTAAAATAATGCATAATTTTTATTGCATGTACTGTAAAGATATTTTTTTCGTCACTTGTTTCTGAAGATAAATCCGATCCATCAGAAGGGAACAAAACAAGTTTTTTTCAATCGAAAATCTCCGTGTAGGCATTCTTTTAAAGATATATTTTAGAAATAATATATATTTAAAAATTAATTAAAACTAGATTTTATAAAGCTACTTTAAATAAAATTAAGAGTAAGAGTAGATCAGTAAGAGTTCAAAAACCAGCCGTCCACGGTAATTGTTTGCATTCGAAACATACCCTCTCACATATGAAATACGTCAAAAAAATAAAGGAAAGAAGTCAGCTCTCCTTATTCTAAAGTATTTATGGAATGTTTTCTCAATTATTTTTGTTTCCTTTTAATCACCGCTAAAGCAGGATTCCTAGATCTTTTCAGTTTAGAAGGAAGATTCACATCCGGTGCTTACCCCTGAGGGTTCAGTTCTTCTTACAAAGAGGGTCTCTTTGCTGTATTGTATCTTTTGTAATATCTTTCTTCAATGATTTACATCTTAGTTTACTTGGATTCTTTGATGACGTCCATCGCTAAAGGCAAAGAGCCCTACTGTCGTCCCTCAATTGTAGGTAGCTTATCGTCTATTTTTATCTCATGCAAACACTATGCTATATCAAGTATCATTTG
Organism: Nephila pilipes; assembly: GCA_019974015.1. Taxonomy (NCBI): domain Eukaryota; kingdom Metazoa; phylum Arthropoda; class Arachnida; order Araneae; family Nephilidae; genus Nephila; species Nephila pilipes. The sequence continues at coordinate 287,515 of BMAW01013454.1, forward strand.
TAAGTCTCATGTCTATCAACAACAAGTCACTAATCTGCTGCCTCCAGCCAGTTCTATCCAGGACGCCTTCGAAGACTCTCTCCGTCTTCGCTTTGTTAGATTTTTTTGCAATAGCTTAGGTTTTGAGAAGGCCTTTCCAGTGCTTTTGTTAGTTCATGAGCACGCACAGCGTTGATAAATTTTTATTAGCCACCCTAGGAGCTATTGTTTTAGGTGAAGAGTTTTGGCTTAACATATCACTTTTTAATTTCTTATCGTTTGCATTTTTAATTACATTTATCTTAAATACATTCAATTTAATAATTCATGGTTTCCTTTAATTTTACCATTGGAAAAGTTTACTATTATCCATTTCTCTATATTTCATCGTTTACTTTTAATTATTTTATTTAACTGAGTAATTTAATAATTATTATTAAAAAAAAGCGCACCTTATGTGGCTAAATCTGTTCTTTGCAAAATTTTGCATTGAACTTTTTTTCCTGTTTTAAATATCTTTTCTTCAGAGAATAAGTCTGATTTTTGCCTCACTGGTTTTTTATAACATACTTACGACCTCTATCTTTCACTGTTATGAAGTGAATCGTCATATATCAGTCTGATTTAAAAATTTTAATGCTGCCATCTGTTATTGTCTAATCTGTTGTTGGGAGGTGGTATAATTGTTATACCACCTAGTTTGAAGTATGAAACGAATACTTTATACATTTCGTTTATACATTACAAGAAATATTTGTATAAAGTTTCAAACATGTGATCGATTAGCTGATGAAATTAATTTTTTCAATTCATTTCTGAAACATTTCTGCAAGGGATAAAACAACCACTTGTTAGGAACTTTCATTAGATTCAAAGCAATAATTTTTATAATCATTCTGCATGGTTGTGCCATCTAATTTAGTAAATGACACTATAAGCTACCTTTTGAAGATAAATGTGTTTGGAATAAAGGTATTTTAATGAGATTTTTAGGTTGCTAAATATGTAGTATAAAAATATACCACCGCACCTGAAAAGGATTCTTATCATGTAGCTCTAAATTTGCATCATTAGCTATTTGATTTGGCATTGATAAAAATGTCAAATCAAATAGCTTATTGTTTTCATGTAATAGAGTTTTTTCAGCCCGTAGTTCTTATCCCTATTCTTAAAAAAAAATTAGAAACTGCATTTTTCATTTTCCAAAATCTACTCAGAACTTACCCTCTAGAAAGTCAGTACAATTCACAATTGTCGCAATAACCATATTCCAAAACGAACAATTCACAATATTCTTTGAATCCTGGACTGTTTAATGCTCGTTTACTCTAACATTATTCACACATTTCGCAACTGGTAATGCTAATATAATATGTTGTATGATTCAACGTTTGGCACACAGTACCTCTTGATGTATTAGGTTTACTGGAAAGTTCTGTCCGTTTCTGTGGATGTCGATATTCATTAGTCATTTATCAGCTCATTATGTACATCAAAAAGTTGTATTGAAGACTTTTGAAGGTTAGAGTGACTTGTTTACTCGTAAATAATCAAATCGTTTTTTTTTTTAAAGTGAAATGGCCAATCAAATACCAGAAGAGGTACATATTCGACAATATATACTTGCTTAAGTTTCTCAAAGATAGGCACGTAATGATTGCTACCCAAAACATTTGCGATGTTTATACAAATCCATTAGACATTCATAAATATCAAAGGTATTTTTCTAAGTTCAAATCCAGTAATTTCGGTCTTTCCGATTCGTTCTGATCAGGAAGCCCAACAACTTTAAACTATGATATGTTAAGGGCAGGAAGTAGAAGCAAATCCGTTTCAGACAATCGAAGAGCAGTCAAGCACTCTTACTCAACCTTAGTCGACCGTCCAGGAGCATTTGCAGTAGATTGGTAAAGTAAAAAAAGCAGATGTTTGGGTACCGCATAATCTATCCGAAGAAAACAACGCTAACCGATTCACTACATGCTACTTATTGCTTCAACGGCACAATACAGAAGAGTTCTTTGATTGCTTGATCTCTGGAGATGAAAAATGGGTCTTCTATGATAATTCAAAACGCAAAAGGCCGTAGCCCTCTCAAAATGAATCGCCAAGAAGTACACCTAAAACACTTTTCTGTGTTTGGTGGAGTATTAACAAGGTAGTTCATTTTGAAGTGCTGAAATATGGACAAACTGTGAATACAGACCTATACTGTGAGCAATTGAATTGAGTAAATCAATCTTTAACAGAAAATTTTCCAGCGATCGTCAACAGAAAAGGTGTCATTCTGCAACACAATAATGCAAGACAGCATTGCTCAAGATGAGCCCTGAAAAAAAATTAAGAAATTGGGATGGGAGGTTTTGCCTCAGCCACCATACTCACCCGATATTGCGCCATCGGATTTCCATTTATTCCAATCGCTACAATATTTTCTAAGTGGCAAAAAAAAATTTGAAAATTCGGATGGTGTCTAAAATATCATCTCCAGATATTTTGCTCAAACCCCAATTGATTTTTATCGATCTGGCATTAAAAATTTGCTCACTAGATGGCAAAATGTTGTTCGTAATGAGGGGGATTACACCATTGATTAAAAATAAAAATTGGTAAAAATGTATCTGTTTGAATTTAATGTGGAAAAACGGACAGAACTTTCCGGTAGACTTCATGTAATACAGTGATATTTTAATATAGGACGATTTAAAAAGTTTTCTAGCAAAGATACAGTGCTATTTACTTTACCCATCATTGATGGCGCTCCGTCAGTACACACACTGATCGATTTGTTATATTCTAATTTTAGATTTTACAGGCATGATTTTACATTTTCAAATAAATCCTATCCTCTTTTTTCACCTGAAATAACTCAAGACTGTGGTAAATTTTTCAAAGATAATAAAATTATCATCAATTTATTTTAAAAAATTATTTGACTGTGAAACAACAGATAAATGCGTCTAGCTAGTCGAAAGCTACAGATGAGATTTGAGAATAGACAAGGTCTTCCAATTGCTGGGATACATCTTGAGAGAGTTCTTTGATACGCCTCATAATTGTCTGCCTTGATATAGCAATTTCGTATGATTTTCTTACAATAACATTTTTATCAAGAGGATTTGCTACTATTGGGAGACAAGGCTTAACAATTTCTCCTCCGAAAGACAAAAGTTTAATTTTTTTTCTCAATGATAAAGCAATTTCACATTTGACGCTTCTATCATTCCTAAATCTTAACAACTGACTTCAGCAAATATATTTTGTCTTTTTCTGATGCCTTCCTTTTCCTTAGTCACATACTCTTTTCGCAACAGATTCCAAATAAACTTCATTTTTCTTTTATGTTAGTCTGATGCAGTGTTTTATAACGCCTATTGGATTGTTTTATTGACGTCGCACTAGAAGCAACATGAGGGCTCATAATTTTGAACCTTGGTCAAGTGACGAGGACGACACCTCAACTGACACCCCCCTCTTCTAACTTCCACACTACGCCAACGGGAAACCTTTGAGCCTCAACAGATTTAAAGTGCATCATCCCCTGCTACACGGCGGGTCTTTAGTTGCATCAAGGCTCGAACACACGACTCGACGAACACCGTCGGCATTGAGTCCGTGGCCCCAATAATATTTATTTAGATCGTTTCATCTGTTATGGGGGAAAGTATCTTCTCAAGTAATTTAAAAGAATATCTTTCAGGAATTTACTATAAATAATAACTCATTTTCCCACTGTTAATTACCTTCATGCCTACTATCATTTCATGCGCTTCATTTGATCATTTTATTAAGAACTGTAATGGATAAAAGGAAATTCAAAAAAAAAAAAAAAAAAAAAACAGAAAGGTATAAAACTCTAAAAAATGTTGAATAAGAACAAAAGATCCTAGTTACGTACATCATATAATACAAAATAAAAATAACACAAACGCACAAAAAACTGTCGCAAAATCTCAACTTCAAAACTTGACACCCTGGTGGCTCACTCAGAACTGATTGAAGCTCCACTTGTAATGATCCAATGCGCCATATTTGGTGCTCCGTTATATACTCCATAGTTTAGTCACCCCTGCCTTAAGCGAACTAAATATAATTATTATAATCATAATGTACTATGATGCCCATCTTTTGAACCTAACAACATGTTAGCCCATATTAATAAAATAAAAATCAGATTTTAAGAAAATCAACAATAAGATAATAATATATAAAAGTGCTCATAAGATATATATATATATATATATATATATATATATATATCCCTTTCCATAGATTTAAGACTATAACAAATAATCGTATGAAGAACAGGACAATATATGAGAACAAATTGTAGTAACCAACATGAAACTTTAAAATTAAAACCTCTGAATGTAACACTACAAAAATTAAACTTAATAAATAAAGCACATATTTATCGGATTTTGTTCATATGAATGCCAAGTAAATGTCAAAAACGCAGTACATTAATCAATATATCTCAATTCCAACTAAAATTAATTTTCAAAAAAAACATGTATCATCCTCTCGAATCATGGATATCCTTTTATAAAGTAAAATATCTTTCAATTGTTACAAAATATAATAAATTATTCAATGCAACACAACTGAATAGCAAAAAAGACTTTCCAATTAGCTTACCAGCAATAACAAGTAAGTACATTATACTGATGCAAACTCCCACCACGATTTTCAGAGTTCCTGTTATTTTTGGATCGCCGGAAGATGTACAGATGCAGAACGTCAAAAGCAACAATAAAATGAGAAGACAAAAGAATATTGATCCTGTTATCACTAGATATTGTGCAATTACTGGAACAGTGTCACAATAGTCCCAGCAAGCAGCTCCTGTTAAGAAGATATTCTTTGAGAAAATAACACGGGAATGAAATATTCCATTGAAATATATATATATATATATATTATTATTATTATTATTATTATTATTATTATTATTATTATTATTATT